>WURT03118720.1:0-11837 GCA_009936505.3 Holothuria glaberrima
TAAAGAATGAAATATTTTTATTCAACAGCATTATTTCAGACTCGAGTAGTAAATTTGGAACCGGGTAATGGGATAGCCGGCAGGTACCCGGGTACCCCGTGTAAACACTACTAAATAGCATGCATTGCTGTTCAATTGTGACATAGTCCATAGCCACAGTTGTTTATGCATGCACATACTGTATGCATATGTAGTAACAATGTTTATACAGTACATGCATTATGGTGAAACAAAAACCCCTTGTTTTTGGTGAGGGTTAAAGGTTGTTTGGGGTCATAGGCGGTCAAACTCTGAAAAACATTTAAATGTGATATCTGAAGGTGGATTAATTTTATACTTAGTGTGTAGATGCCTTAATGTAGTAAGAAAAAGAACATTGTTTTTGTGGAGGACAAAGATCATTTGGGGTCACCGGGGGTCAACTTGGGTGAACTCACCTCATGTACATTGTGCTATTTGTATTTCTCTTTTTTTTTTGCACATAGACGCACAGGGCCAAATTTTGTAAGCTGTACCAGTGGTGAAAAATGGTGGATGGACTTTAGCCATGGCCGTCCAAACAAGTATTGGAGATGATGATTCCCCAAGTGGAACACTTTTAAGTTCAAGTTTGTTCAATAGTTACCTGTATAACCACACCCAACCAAGAAGAAGAGGATGGAGCCAAAGATTATTTGTGAAAGGCATCTCTGAGGAATATCACTGCAATTTGTGCAGGCTTGTTCTCTTCAAACCTATGGTAGCTGGATGTGGATGTCGCTTCTGTTATACTTGCATAACAGATTTTGTAAGGTGAGTCATTGTTAGCTAAACCCACAAAGTGTGGTTAGAGCAAATGTGATACTGTGGGGAGAAAATGTCTGTCTTTCTGTTCAAAAGATTTCAGCTTCTGCAATTGCTGGTAGATTTTTGTGAAATTTGCAGTGAAGGTTTCATACTATGATGGCAATACTTTAACTTCTTAGCTACATGATTGGACAAAGAGAAGTAATTTTTGGCCATTTTTGATTCCTTGCTGAAGGCAGAAGGAATCTATGCGATTGTGATGTCGTGTGTGTGTGTGTGTATGTGACGCCCCTTGTAAACACGATATCTCAAGATAGCAATGACCGACACTTTCCATATTTGGTTTGTAGATTTGTTGTGTTGAGAGAAAGAACCCTATTGTTTTTAGTGGAGGTCAAAGGTCATTTGAGGTCACCAGAGGTCAAAAACCAAAAACCTTCTAAACAATGAGAAAGCAATGACTGACACTTTTCATATGTGGTATATAGATTTATCATGTAAAGGGGAAGAATCCTATTGTCTTTGGTGGAGGTCAAAGGCCAGCAGAGGTCAAAAACTGAAAACCTTTTAAACAATATCTGGAGATAGCAATGACTAACACTTTTCATATTTAGTATATAGATCTTTTATGTATCTTTGGTGGAGGTCAAAGGTCATTTGAGGTCACCAAGGGTCAAAAACTGAAAACCTTTTAAACACGATATCTCAAGTTAGCAATGACTGACACTTTTCATATTTGAGATATAGATTTGTTATGTTGAGAGCAGGGTTTGCGTTTTACGCCGAAACGGGCTTTTTTTACGCCGACGGAAATTTTCCTTACGACCAAAAATACATTTCAGTTGTAAATATAAATTTCGACTTGCCCATCTTTACGCCAGAAAATTCAACTTAATAACACTCAGCTGCTGAATTATTATATTGTTCACACTACGCATTCCACTAGTTTACCGTAACTATAAAAAGAACACCCCCAAAATAATGGTGTATCCCAATGTCTTGCAACTTTTGACAAGTGACAACGAACGTTCCGGATCGCGGCACTGCCATACATACTGTATGTACACTGTATGGGAATACATTTGTCATTGTGTTTTACGTAATATTGCTAACGTTAGGTAAAGCTACACCTGTTGCTGGATCATACACGGAATAAATTGGATATTTTCGGCTAAATTTAGCTTTGAGGGAAGTAAATATCTTTTTTATTATCCAAGGATCGTTTCTCATCATAAAAACAGGTTGATATTAAATTATTTCATTCACGATCGAATTTATCGATAAGTTGCGCTAATGTTGTTGTGGGCTATAGGCTAGGCCTACGCTAACATTGCCGTTTACGGCTTGCCGCGGTAGGCTCTGTATATTTAATCATTTACGCCAGAAATTTCAACAGTTGCAACCCGAAATTTTGTATGGTCGTAAAAAAAAATACTGTCATGAAAAATTACGACGACTTTCAGAGAAACGCAAACCATGGTTGAGAGGAAGAACCCTATTGTTTTTGGTGGAGGTCAAAGGTCACCAGAGGTCAGAAACGGAAAACATTGTAAGCACGATATCTCAAGATAGGAAATTTGGATAAATTTCATAGTTGGTCTGTCCAAAGATGCATTATGGTGAGAAGTAGAACCCTATTGCTTTTGGTGGAGGTCAAAGATCATCTGGGGTCACTGGGGATCAAAATCTGAAAACCTTGTTTACATGATATCTTAAGGTAGGAAGCTTGGATACAGTAGATTTCATTCTTGGAACATGGATGCTTTATGGTTCAAGGAAGAACCCTTTTGCTTTTGGGGAGATCAAAGGTCATCTGGGGTCAAAAGAAGTCAAAAAGCAAAATTTCTCAAGAATCTTCAAGAAAATCCCAACATTTTCTATGGCATTTTCTTTTGGCTTCTGGTTGATCATTTTTCATGGTGTATTAGAGGTCTCCATTCTTTTTGGAGTCTCAGGCCTTAAATATGTGGTTATATTACATGGTATGTATTGAGCTTAAATTAGCTTTATTTGGAGGGGCATACTCACCAACTTAATTGAACAGCCTCTAGGCAAAAGCCTGCATGAGACAAGTTTTCAGTTACTTTGTTTTGACAACTATTCTTAGGCATTGTTAGTATTTCTAGTAGTTGCCAGTGTCCGCTGTGTACACAATTAATGTGCCAGTTCCAGTTCCCAGACAGCTAACATATCCTTCAGTAATTTTAGTATCTATTACATAGCTCTCCTTGCTTTGTGAGGACATTGCATATGGTAGGTCCCTGTTTATCCTGGATGTTGCTATTTGTCTGATTACCACTTGTTTCCTTGGTCTAGCTGGAATAGTAGTGAAGAAATAAAATCTTTGCTCTCTCAAGGCCCTATGTCAACCAGGGAGTTGACTTAAGGGAATACATGTTAGAATTTGGAATAATTTCAATTTAAAAGTACACAAATCAGCATTACTTAGCAGCATTTAAATTTCAAATGGATGGTGTATTAAATATTCATCTAATACTTTGTTTTTTGCTTACCAATTTCATGGGGAGGGAGGAGGAAGGGAGAGAGGAGGGAAGGGAGGAGGGACGGAGGAGAACAGACATTTGATAGCTTCTTACCCCACTGGTTATGCTGCTGCCCCTTACAAACTGGTCACATTTATGCACTACAGGTGTGACTCTAGTTTCTGATCTGTGGCTGTCAGACCAAACAATGGATGTTGTGTCACTGTCAGTGCCACAATGAACCAGGACTGCCTCACCTACACAACAACAGACAATTTCCTGCTATGTAACATTGTCAGAAATCTTTTGGAAAGGTTTTAAATTCATCTGTGAAGTAACCTCTGTCTTTTGATGACGGAGGTACAGTACTTCAAGATAAAATTTGAGAAAAATCCGGCCGGATTTCTTCAAAGATCGACCGGAACGGAACCGGATATTTTTTCATTATCCAGTATAATCCGGCTGGACCGGATGTCCGGTGCATCTCTATTCATTTGCGAATTAAAAGCTGAACAGGTAACATCAAAAGGGTTGAGCAACACTGGCAGTTCAGCACCTCAGCAATTAAAAAGGATGGAGCGTAAAGAACAGTGCATCCCATTGATAGTCTTTTGGTGGAGATCAATGGTCATTCGAAGTCACTGGAGGTCAAATTCTGAAAATGTTACAATAGTATCTCTGGTGAAACTGTAGTAAAATCAATTCATCAAAACCTCAGTGCATTTTTGCATTCTGGTTCAGTGATACTAGTCAGGCCACGATTATGCCTGTCTGGTGTGGGCCTCCCTTATGTGATGGTGATTGATATCATATGTATGTATGTACAGTATAGTTAGTTAGATGAGGTTTAATGGCTCAGTTTCCAACCAAATGGTTCAAGTCGAGCCAGCCACGGCCTTTTTTCCAGTTGTGGCTTACTGGCTTGTTTTCCCTTACTCCATTGCTTATGCGGAGCATCACGCACATATGTATGTGTGTATGTACAGTATAAGACATTGCTTGCAAGCATGGAATCACAAGTAGTGCTGGATCGGTTAGCTAATTTTGAAAACGAATACTTGCCAAAATATTTGCAAATGGTTAGGGAATTCTCTCAATAATGGTAAATGCCAAAAATTTCGCAGAACTAATTGCAGCGACCAGCGTGATTGCGAGTGAAACATGTTTCGCGGAACTAGTTGTGACATTGCAAGTGTAACACCAAACGGCCAATCACAACTCATGACACTCAATACAAATTTTGTGTGTATTCTCTCATGTAGTTAAGTCAATGGAAATCCCTTTTGAGTTTGTTTTATGATCACGAGCACTGCTTGTGTCTTGGTACTGTACAGTGTACCTTCTCATCCTGTCTACTGGTCGGTGCCTGCGGCAGTTTATTTCTTTGAGACACTGCAGATTTTACAATCGGTAACTTTTGTTTGTTTTTTGTGTAAAATAACAAACAATTCGTTGATTAAGGTGATCTTGCGATGTCACATTTGTAAGATATCTGATAGAGTGGATTGAAAGGCTTCTTTGTGAGTATTCGCATGATCAATTTTTGTGACCTATTCTCCTCAATTGCATACGGTTAGTGAGTACTCGCTGTTAGGTCCCATCACTAATCACAAGATAAAAATAACAGACCTGTGTCTTTTTATTTTCATACTTGAGTTTATAAAGACATTTGTTATTGCAAGGAAGACCCTTAATGGTTTTTGGCAGAGATCAAAGGTTTAGTGTGGGTCACCACCATAGGCTGGAGTGTGAAAACCACATAAAGACTTTTAAAGAAGGAAAATGCATGAATCTCATACTACAGTAGGTGTAAAGGTGCCTAATATTTAGTGCATTAGAAACATGTGATCTGAAAAAGTTCAACATTACCATCTATGGCTTAGAATACAGTAATTACCAATATTTATTTTATAAAATGAAAAAGGGGTTAATTGTAGACTTTTAAGAATCAACATGTTTTCTAAAGAGAATTTTCTGGCCTTTGTTCACAATTCAGTATACTGTAGTAGTTGTACAGAATATTGTGTTTTCCTTGTAGGCCTATGGTTCTACTGTACTTGTGTGCAGCTTAGAGTGAAATATACTACTGTACATGTATACTTTCCTTAACAACTTACTGTATGAGCACTTTCATGGACCAGGATTCAAAAGTGATCAAAACTGTTCCGGAAATTGATTGAAATGTCTATATCAGTGGAATATTTTCTTTTGAAGATAAATTTATTTGCACTACTCAAGTAATTTTTCCATGTGTACCCCTCTTTGTAGGGATAATGATGGTGAAGCTGAATTGCAGTGCCCAGGCAAAGATTGTAGTGAGATATTGCAAACATCAGACATCCAAGTTGATAAGTTTGCCAAGAGATATTTAGAAAAGCAAAGAATTTACTGTGAAAACAGAGAACATGGTTGTGAAACGGAGATGAGATTAGCAGATCTTGCAGGCCATTTGCAGAAATGTCCATTTCAAACAATAGTGTGTCCAAATGGATGTGGCCAAAAGCTATTACCAGAAGAAGAAGACTCTCATTTAGCCAGGGATTGCCCACATCGAATGGTACCATGCTTGCACTGTGACCGGAGGTTCATGCAAAAGGATATTGAGGTGGGTTTTAGTTCTGCCTTGCAATTAAACAGAAGCATAGTTTTTTATGTTTTCTGAATTTTTGAGTACATTACAATGTGCAGGCACAGTACTATTCCGTCGTAGTTGACAGTGCCACTCATCAGTAGCAGAACATGACAAGTTTCAATGAGTGCGATGAGTTTAAAATTGCTTTAAACCATGCACAAGCTGACCTTGATGAGTTTCTCGATGAGTTTTGTTATTGACAAGTGTCTGCCTTTAAGCATGCGGTCTGCTGTTAACAGTTAAATTGATAGTTTGTTTCGTTGTTGATATGTATTAAATACATGTGTAAGTTAAGAATGATCGGAAATATAATGAGCTGTACAGTGTACAATGAAAATTGTTTAAAAAACTACTGTCTGTACTCTGCATATTTTATTGCATCTGCAATTTGGCACTCAAAGTCACCTTGGTTCATGAAGTATAGCGAAACAGGTAACGAATGTAACAAACAGTCAACACACGAACCTATACAAGGTCGGGTTTTTTTTTTGATTGATGTTCCAAATTCCATGAGGCATATCACAATGTTTGTTGTTGATCTTCTTGAAGCCACTGGCACCACTGTTTACAAAGCTCAATAGAATGGGTTCCCCCATAAGATTTTAAAACTGAAAAAAACCTTTATTATTTTGGCAACTCTGGAAATGCTAATTCCTGGTGTAGAAGCGTCACATTGCAAATATGCTACAGTACCGTACGAAATTCAACGAATCAGGGCCTTGCAACATCATTATTCTCTCTATTGTAGCACTCGTCAATGTATAAGCTGCAGAGAATGTACTGCAATTCCTTCCATGGTAGCTTTACAGTACGAACCGGCCATGGCTGCATGATAATTTTAGGGGGGACTCCCGAAACTACGTACAGAACAGTTCTGTACCAGAGTTTTCCCTGGGTCTGTAATTGAACGTCGCGGGATCAACCTGGCGAAGCCAGGTCGCCGGTGCCGTAGGCACTGCCATGAGCAGAGGGTCTGGGACCCTCCCCCAGAAAATTTTTTTTGGGGTAGGCCTGAGACGCAATTTCCCACAACCTGGGGCATTCAAATCATATTGAAGTTTGTCCGGAATTTTGATAATTCTGTGTCCAAAATATCGCCTGTTGGAGACTTCGCCACCAAAGCTTGACGCACTTGTAAGCCGCATCCAATGTACACTCAAGTATATAACTGGAATCTAAAGAATTGGAGAGGTAGCTGCGATCATTCCACAACAAAATCATTTGGTTTCATTTCAAATTGAAAATTACTAATGAAAGGAACGATATGATAGAAAAAACCAATTAAGAAAAATGAGTACTTCATGAGGCATATAGCTTTCGCATATTGAATTTTGGGCCGTTTTCTGATGCTAAAGGTAGGCTAAACCTGAATCTTATCGAACACTTGAATCGTATTCTACCGGTACTGTACTGATGCCTGCTGCTGCTGCATAGCCGCATAGAGCAGCCTGCATGTAGTGTACACGCAAAACATTTGTTTGCCACCTAAACCAATAGATATCCATTCGCAGTACTAACTATCACCCTCCGCAGCAAGCTCACCCATATTCGCATGTTTGTATACCAGGGAGTTGTAACTCCCTTTTCAGACTTAACTTGCTGGGACCGTGTTTTGATATCTGGGTACCTTTCAATCTGTCAGAAACTTTGCACAAGTGCCATTTTTGGAGCAAACTAAATGAAATAGCTTTTTTCTACATCAGTTCCCAGGTTAAAGTATACTAAGTTTATAATTTTGCATATATTCAGATCATTTGTTACTTTTACATGTTTTTTAATTGTATCGTAATTTTTGTCGGCAGAACTCGATAAAAAAGTTTGTCATCTTAACATTTTCAAGCTTCTGACTATTCCACGGCCCTTTATGTACACTTTGCTAACAAATAGCTTCACTAACCTATGCCTCAGCCTATCCTATATATACTTTTGTGAAAAACATGGATACCACACAAATTTTATATTTACATCGAAAAAGTGCATCAGCTTCACCCAACCAAAATTCATCTTAATAAATGGCAGTCCCGATTCAAGATGGTACATATGGTTGCATACAAGCAGATGGAGAAAATGCTTGCAGCACGTACACAGCACATTAACCCTTCGATAAAAAAAACTGCATGCCGGCAGCCGTTAGTCGAATCCTTCGGTTGTTTAGAATTTGGTTTCATAATTTGAATTGTTACATTTGAAACTGGGTTAGCCTGTAAAAGGATTTGTTACTACAGCAAAGAAATGTGGTGAATAAAAATCTAGTTACAACCTCATGTGGACTTTTGTGTCTTCTAATTTCAAGTCGTTTGGGTAGGAGGGGGTTTCGTGTTTCAAAGGGAAGCCACGCAGGCATCAGGGAGATGGTCGAAATTTCTGACTGGCTGGCCAGCCATCATGAAAACAATATGGTGAAGCTGGCCCAATATTATGCCTAACATGCCCTGATATTGAAATGTTTTATTTGGTGAAAAACCCCTTTCAGTAAAAGACAAGGTTGGGGGTGGGTGGGCAAGTTGGTGTAATTGAGTCAGAAGTGGCTCAACACCCTGTCTCATACGTAGGACATCCCATCCCCCCCCCCCAGCTATCGCTTTAGTGCCATACTTTTCACATCAGTCTACAATATGTGAGAGATGATCTAAGAAAATCCCAGTCTCAAAAAGAAAGTCCATCCCCCTGGCCGGCTTAAAATAGGTTAATCCTACTATTTGCGAAACTGCAGTTACACAGGGCTGTCCTCCGGGCCACACACCACCTGTACCAACGAAATAAGTTAACTTTGACCCTGTTTGTGAAAGTTGAAAAAGCTGAAGTTTGCCCGTGCTATGTGAACCTAGCCTAGCCTTTAGCAATGCGATTCATGAAATGATCGCATATATTGTGATAAATGTTTTAAAAAAAGATATCGCATGAATTCTCCGCCCTCCACTTTGTTGTTTATTTTAATTTTGGCAAATGATCAAATATCTCGGGAAAGATGACTGCTTCTTGCAGAACCACGTTACTTTTTACCATGCACACCCTTCTTTCCCTAGCTCACAGTTTATTCACCATAGATTGCTTGCGAGCATTTCAGTATTAACCTGCGGCACCGTCACAATATTCTTTATTCTGTTGTTCGTTTTCAAACTAAGTGAACACTCTAACGTGTAGCGGAGACCCCCTACGCACTGCACGCAGGCTAACACGTTACTGTAACGTGTTAGCGATCTTGGATCATGGACGGTCGCCATTTTGATAAAAGTAAGTCGCTCGAGAAAGTAGCACATTGGACATCTTTTCAAAGTCAGTTAGCTTGGAATGTTAGATTTAAACATTTGATACATGTTTATGGTTGTACTTTGCACAGAATGTGTATTTTCGCTGCAAATTCATGTCTCCGATATTTTGGTCCAAGCAGCTTGCTTCGTTATGACGTAGCTCAAACGATCTGTTAGGCTTTGTTCACTTCATGCACATTTTTTGTTAAACTATATCAGGAAGTGAACAGAGAGCAGTCATCTCAATGTCACTTACAGCGTTGCAAGGGATTTTTCTCAAGATCTTGGGAATATGACACATGGACCAGGAATGAGTAAAACAATTTTGGGAATGTTTACTGTATGAATTTGGGTTATTATGTTGACCCTGTTGAATGACTTTTTCTCCTGTGGTCTAGCGACTTGTCTGTGGCCCCAACTTAAGTTTAGAGAGTGATTCAGCGGAAAAATTCCGAAACTCATAGCTTAGCACCACCTCCCTAAAATCCTGTATTTTTTGAAGTAGGGCCTTATTGCCACAACACATTTTACACAGTGTTGGTGGATTTATGCTGTGGGTAGGGGGGGGGGGGTATAGGAGAGGGCTTTAACCTTTGAAACAAAATCCCATTGTCATAAGCCTACACAAAAATTGCTCGATCAAAACTGCTTAAGGGCCGACTGCCATTCTCACCGTCCACAATCGCCGCGGAAGATTAAGCTCCGCTAGCTATGAATATTCTCGGTGACATCACACTGCCTTCTCCGAAGCTTTCCGAAGTTTAATGAGTAGGCCAGCCAGATTTCCATTGTGTGCAACACAAAAGGAGTGGCATGAATAGACTGGCTTAGTGCGCGATGAATAGCGGAGTTCAAGAAGAACCTTTTGTTCGCGATATCAGTAGTCTTTTGTGTGCATGCAGTAGCACCAAACGGATTAACAGAGTTTTACACTTTCATTACACAGGAATACTGTGCTTTGCTTTTCAAAATAAACTCAGAGAAAACGATGTCTTTGCTTTCTTTCTCTTTTATAATTTATGATACAATTCCATCGTACAGACGAGATGTTTTGCTGATGAACTTTTGTATTAATTTGCGTGGGTTATTTGTGCATGAAATCAAAACTATCGCAGCAACCGTAGCAGTTTTCTAACTTTATGAAACGTACGCAACATAACTCATACAGTACTATCCAAAAGTAACTACCGAAACGCGCTCCTGTCCAGCGCAATCCACAGCAGGACGAGTGCAAGAAATCTTTTGTCCTGCAGAGTGCACTCCTTGCAACAGTCTCGAGAAATTACCGTTGCGTTCTGTGGTTTTAGTAGCGGTAGCTGCCTATTGTTGTGCAACCATCTAGCTAAAGGAATTAGTTTATAAAAGGAGAACTGTGCCTTGACAATCATTGAATGGGAAGATATGAGTTGAAGCCCTCGTTTGTGCAATTCACACAGCCATGGCCTACACACGTAAAGAAGAATATAATTTCCGGCAAGAAAATTTGAAGTTGTAACCTAAAGCGGCGACACGGAAAAAATCAAAATACGGGCACGTGTACACTAAGCTTGAATATATTTGTGTACATAGAAAAAGACTTTTTCTCACGTTCCAAATACATTCCCGTCAAAATACTTGGATTATTACAGTAGAAAGATGAAATTATAAAACGCACGTCTGGACTAACGTTAGACTTGCCGTTGTGGCTATCGTCGTCCGGACCGCAACTGTGTTTGGGATGGTTAACACAGGTATAGGCTGGAAGAAATACCTTGCCCCCTGCAGATAACGCTCATAAGTGGTCAAGTGTTAATTGCTAAAACTTACGAGCACGACAAAAGCGATTCACAGTCTAAAAATTTATGCAAAACAGAAATGAAAATGGGTAGCGAAAAGTTCGGGGGATGGACTACAAAGTATTAAAACACTCGCAAGTTGTTTCATAACTGCTAGCAATTGTAATGTAGGCTAGTCCAAGGACCTACGATATTCGCGATCTGCCGATTGCCGAAAAAATAAATATTGAGACGAGCGTGGCGTAGTACGTCCGCCGAATGTGACGTGCTTTTTGCATGTGCTCGTCCAGCTTGTAGTTTGCTTTCGGAAGAGTTGCAACTTTCTTAACCAACGTATGATTTTCTACGCATTTTTTGTCTCATTCCGTTTGAACATACTTGAATACTAGAGGGCATGGAAGTTTCCACTGTTCCTACTGTACAATTTAAGCAATCATAAGTTGTGATGCAAAATGGGGAAAAATCGCGGAAATCGAGAGTTCAGCATTAAATTCACAACTTTCTGAAAATGACAAGGGGAAACGGAACAGCTCATTAAATACCGCTTTGGTTTTTGTTCAAATTTCTTACATCTCAAACATCTTACCTTGCAGGGGGACATAAACTGACCATGTGTGGGGATTTTCTTGGGCAACTTTTGGTGTTCCAATCAGAGTTCCGTCAATACTGTAGCATACTTTTTTTTTTATTCTTCTATAGAAAATTGCAAAGTATTGGGGTCACGGGGTGGGGGTGGTGGCGGGAGTGGAAGAATGCGCCCTTCAGCATGAAAAAAGCGGTGCTATATGCTTGGTGAGCTTAAAACATGTCAACTGTTCTCCCTCAGGTTTGACCTTCACGAAATAAAAGCTCAGCCTCTTGGACTTTGATGAAAGTTATCAATGGCATTTACACTCAAACAAACAACCCA
>WURT03118731.1:0-11837 GCA_009936505.3 Holothuria glaberrima
TATGACTCCGTTTAAATACATAAATAACTTTCCAATCGTAAAGTCAAGTAACATACTACAAAAACGTTTCTAAAATGCATTTTTTTCGGCGCTCTAAACAAATTGTATCATGACTGTTGTCTCCCACCCAAAGCAAAATCATATATTCCTAACTCTCTCAAAATCTTGGCTGTCTACGTGCCTGGTATTATCAGTGTAGGTAGTCATAATTTCTAAGCATCATGGAAACATCACGCATTCATAAGATTTTAGGTTAGAAAAACTGTATGACTATACAACAGGGACACAAAACATGTTAAACACAGTTGCCCTCTCCAAGGTAAAGAATGTATTTCAGGGACGATAATTTGTCACCTGACACACCGTAACGAAAATACTGTCTTGTCACAAAATACGAAAGTTTGTTAAAATGCCTGAAAGTGTAAGTTTTCATCGATGAATTTAATTGTCCGATTTAAAGACGCATCTTACAGGTGATTAAAGCAAAGACAGAGAGCAATAACAGCAGCTGATGGGTATCACTTCTCTAAAGACCTGAATATTAAACTGCAAAGCACAAGATAAAACCAAAAGGCTTAGTTCCTTACCTCTAAAATATTTTTAATCACTTTCACTTTTCTGGTTTTTCAAATTGACACAGTTTGACCACCCAACGCTTCTTAAGAAAAGTTCTACTAGCTCCCTCCCTCTGCAGACAATGAGTAAATATTGTAATTACAGGTCTAGCAACAATTTAGTATATTTTGTAAAAGTCAGGGAAAAAGGGTAAAATGATGAGCTTTTCAGACTGTACATCTCATTCTTCTGCATTTTTTTTGCTGTTGCTGGTTTGTGTGTTATACCGAGCTGTGGCACTTTAATAATTACATCCGTCCGCTGTATCAAATTGCATTCGGAGTGAAGCTTCAGATGGGGCCACGCAACGCCGCTACGCTGGGTCGGAGCGTTCGGGAAAACATAATTCTCGTGAATTTTCAGTATCATCTCGTTGTCAAATATTTTCATCGGCATTAGCCAACATCTTTCTCTCTGCCATTCTGCTTAGTGCTCAGCATAAGCAATGGCGTCGGGAAAACAAGCCAGTGAGCCACAACTGGAAAAAAGGCCGTGGCCGGCTCGACTTAAACCAATTGGTTAGAAACTGGGCCGTAAAACCTCATCTAACTAACTCTGCAAAACAACCAATTTTATTTTCGTAGAAAATGAACAGCAGCTTAATAAATGATTTAATTTGGGCGTTGTCGGGTTCTGTCTTCCCTTAATAGATGAACAGCGAACCAAATTTCGTAAAAATAACATGGTTTAAGGTGCCAATCTCAGGTTTAATGAAAATCTGCAAATTTTACAACTTTATAGGTTTAGTTTGGATGTATGGGGAAAAGTTCTTTTAGAAGAGTAAGGAATGTTCAAAACGTCCTAAAAATTCCTAAAAGGAGAGTCTTTCCTTTAGCATACCTAATTACCAGGTCTCGTGAACTCCATGCAGGAGCATTGGTGGTGCCTGGGTTTATCCGAGAGGCCTGGGGACCTGCTTTTTTGACTGGGTAAAGAATGGAAGGTGCTTAATTTTTAAAGAAAATCGTAACAACAATGCAAACATTTTTACATCACCTCACAAAATCAATCAAGACCTATAATTTTAATGATTTCTCAGAGCGACCAATATTTTGCACAATACACAAACTTAAATGTACCGAGTAAAGTGATGTTAAACGTCAGGTGATATGTCACCAAAAATAGTTATTTCACTGGTCAGTTAAAGAATTTAATCCCCTATAGAAATAAACGCTGAAACTATTTCAATAGCTTTTACCGTTCTCCAGATAGAAGTCTTCAAAGTTTGATGGTTTCTGAAGTAACTCATTTCCTACGCAAAATTAATGATGTCGAGTGTTGCACAGTGTTAATTCTTTTGTTAACCCTATATAAACTATCTCTTAATTACTGATCAGATAGTGTACAGTTTGGTGAGTGAAATCAAAATTCCTCAAGGAAACAATTTTATCTTTCATTATAATTCCCTCAGGGGATAAGAATGCTTCCAGTTTCCTTGAAATGAAGGTTGAAAAAACAAAGGCGTACATTAGCCATATATGGTATGTCCATCTTTGGATGTCACATATTTGCATATTAACCTCATTCATAAGCTTATTCATGATACAAAGTGAAACAGAAATTACCCTGTAATTAAAAGATCAATATATGATGGATTTTCATGGGAATTGTGGCTATTTTCTGGATATTTAATGCTTTTTACATTAAATATCCTTCTATGTAATTTTCATGTCACCAGACATGAATCGCCGAGTAACATAGCGGGATGAATTATCTCCGGGGATGAATAGACGAACTGCGCTTATTTAGACAAATATAGATCACCAGGAAGCCCAAAGGTTTAGTGATTCCTTGCCGAAAGGGGGATGCATTGTTACACAGAGGTTCAAATTCATACTTCTTGACTACACCATTTTTCACGATGCGTTCTCAATTTGACCCCTGCTGACCTCACGTGACCTTGACCTACACCAAAAAAATTGAAAAAAAACGTGCTTTAGAAGAGATTTGTCTTTTCTTCCTCTCTTGTAATATCATGTTTACAAAATTCGGTTTTGGACCTCTGGTGACCTCAAATGGCATGTGACCTCCACCAAAAGCAAAGAGGTTCCTCCTCGGAACATGACAAATCTATATGCTAAGTTAAATAGTTCCTGTATTTCCCATCTACATATATCATGTTAATAAGGTTTTAAGTTTTGGTGACCTCAAATGACCTTTCACCTCCACCAAGAATAATAGGATTCTACCTCTCAACTATAAACAAAGTATAAAAAAGTGTCTGTCATTGCTATCTTGAGATACGTGTTTACAAGCCATTTACAAGGTTTTTTGGTTTAATCTCCCCGACCTCAAATGACCTTTTTTCTCCACCAAAAACAATAAGGTTCTTCATTTCCTCGTAACAAATCTAAGTATGAAAAGTGTCCATCATTGCTATATTGAGATATTGCCTTTACAAGGTTTTTGGTTTTGACCTTGAGATATTGCCTTTACAAGGTTTTTGGTTTTGACCTCTGCTGACGTATAATGACCTTTGATCTCTACCAAATCAATAGGGTTCTTCCTCTTAATATATGACAAATCTATATACTAAATATGAAAAGTACCGTTCATTCCTATCTCGAAATATCGCGATTATAAGGTTTTCAGTCTTTGACCTCTGGTGACTTCAAATGACCTTTGACCTCCACCAAAAACACTAGGATTCTTCCTCTTGACATGGCAGATCTATATACAAAATATGAAAAGCGTCGGTCATTCCTACCTTGAGATATCGCGATTGCAAGGTTATCAACCTTTGTCCTCTGGTGACCTCAAATTACCTTTGACCTCCAAGGTTACAAGGTTACGGTCTTTGACCTCTGGTGAAATCAATTTTGTAAAAAGATACTACGAAGCTTATTACGCACAGAAAATGTGTTGATAGTAGTGAAGAGACTTCATCTTTCGTTGTTCCTTTAGAACGAAAAAAGTCAACCGTCGTCGCGACTGACCTTTGATTTAAGTTTTTAACCTGATTGATTCAATTTTTCATCGTGTCATAACGGCCCCTCGCGAGAACTATGAAAATCCCGGGGAACTATTGAAAAGTTCAGTTTAACATTCATATATTTCACGTCGGATCGGGAGCCATGTACGTACCCAGAAAGGGCAGGTAAAGCTTGCACCTGGCTATGTGTCTACGTCTCATCTTCCTAAATGTGAATTCCATTGCAGATGAGGTTAAAGCACGGCGATGGGGACGTTACAGTCGAATCTGGGGTTACGAAGTTTTACCCATCTTGCATCTCGTAACAACAGCATTTACGTACGTACAATACAGAAACAGTCAAATGATCGCAACCAGTACTGCTCGCAAGAGGTAGCATAGTGAGAGAGCATTGAAATCGCAAGAGCTCGCAAACACAGTTGATTGCAAGAGCTCGCAAGTCGTTGGTGGTCTAGAGGACAACTGGCTTAATGAAGGTGGTGAACTTCACCTATCGACAGCCATATAGTAGTATCTGCATTGTGGGGCAATTTAAAGGCATAAACAGTTCAAAGTACTCAGTTTAATGAAACAAGACATGTTAATCGTAAAAGAGCCTATAACCACAACATTGATGGCGAGGAGGGGGTATGGGGTGTGCATGTTGCGCTCACTATAGTGCTTGTTTTGTACAGGCAATTTTGTCCAGGGTTGTAGCTGACATTGCTTAAATAAATTTAGTAAATTACACGTAAGAGAAAGCAGAAAGTTTTCTGTACAGAAATGTTTCACCATTGTGTGTAAATAAAGCGATTTCAATTAAAAAAGAGAGAAAAAGGAGAAAAAACGAATAAAAAGCAAAGCAGCTAACAAAACTTGGCTGTTGGTGCAGTGCCGTACATGGCCAGTAAGCGCCCTCTATTGTATTCATGTCTGGATTGAATGGGCAGTTGATCAGTGGCTTACTTCAGCCAGTTGTTGTCAGTCACGTTTTGTGTGCTCATGTGGAGCATGTGTCAAGCTGAGTTAAGGGTTGGGAAATGTTGAGCCACACACACCTAAGCTCAAACAAGGAACGGGACACACAGCACATAAGCCGAAGGGCAAACTTTTTACTGTATGCTATGCACTGAGTGTTAACCGAAATAGAATATATTTGATAGGAAGCACAAGATGACAAACGCAAGGAGGTAAAAACTCCCACTAACGATTGATAGAAGCTCACACACTCTGGGCTTTCAAAGTTAAGCACTTTAACATCTGGCCCCTGAGAAGTAAGTTATATTTAGGCAATGAGATATTTTAATTCTTGTACTTAAGTGTATAACAGTATGACGCACAGGCTGTAAGATCTAAGCCACGCCGGTTAGGGGCGGGGGTTTAAAACACCCCTGTGAACGAAAAGCGAAAAATACCCCAAATCACCTGGCCAATTCTTGAAGAATATTCCGATACCCGAATGGCATAAATGACTTTTCAATTGTAAGATCTAATAACGCATAACCAGTGTTTTTGATTCCTTGCCGAAGGCAGGCAATGAATCTATGAGATGGTGATGTCGTGTGTGTGTATGTGTGTATGGTATGTGTGTATGTGACGCCTAGCTTGTAAACACGATATCTCAAGATAGCAATGACCGATACTTTTCATATTTGGTAAATAGATTTGTCATGTTGAGAGGAAGAACTCTCTTATTTTTGGTAGAGGTCAAAGTTCATTTGAGGTCACCAGAGGTCAAAAACCGAAAACCTTGTAAACAGGATAGCTTGAGGTAGGAATGGCCGACACTTTTAATATTTGGTAGGTAGATTTGCCATGTTGAGAATAAGAAACCTATTGTTTTTTGGTGGAGGTCAAGGGTCATTTGAGGTCACCGGAGGTTAAACTGCGAAAACCTTGTAAATGGCTTGTTAACACGATATCTCAAGATAGCAAAGACAGACACTTCATATTTTGTATATAGATTTGTCATGTTGAGAGGAAGACCCCTATTGTTTTTGGTGGTGGTCAAAGGTCATCTGAGGTCACCGGAGGGTAAACTGCGAAAACCTTGAAAATGGCTTGTAAACAAGATATCTCAAGATAGCAATAACCGACACTTTTCATATTTGGTAAATAAATTTGTCATGTTGAGAGGAAAAACCCTATTGTTTTTGGTGGAGATCAAAGGTCATTTGAGGTCTGGTCACCAGAGATTAAACTGAAAACCTTGTAAATGGCTTGCAAAAACCGTATCTCAAAATAGCAATGACACATGTGAGGTCACCAGAGGCTAAATTATTAAAAGTTGTAAAAAAGGTATATTTTTAAGGAGTATAAATTTGAAGGATGAACCTGAGTGCAACAAAGCACCCCCTTTTGGCAAGAAAAAGCCTTTGAGCTTTCTGGTTAAAATGATAGTTTCTCAGGGCGAATAGTTTATGATTGTTGTCTTGCACTAATGATTTTTGGGTTGTATCATTTGTTCCTAATCCCCTCCATATCCTAGCCTGGTATTATCAGTATAGGTCGTCATAATGCCTACCAATCATGAATGCACATCGCGAATGCATCAGATTTGGGGCTATAAAAACTGTTAGACTACAATAGGGGCACAAAACATGTTAATACACCTTACTCCCTCCAAAGTGTAAGGAAAGAGAAGGCTGTATTTCCGGACTGATAATTTGTCACATGAAACATCACAATGAAAATACTGCCTTGTAACGAAATGAGATAGTTTGTTAAAATGTCTGAAAGTGTAACTACAATCGATGACCTTAATTGTCCGATATAAAGACGCATCTTGGGTGATTAAAGCAATCGGATAGCCAGCAATTAACAGAAGACGATCGGTATCACTTCTCTGAAGACTTGAACTTAAACCTAGAGAGACAAACAAGATAAAACCCCAAAAGGCTATAATCCTTGCCCTTAAAGTTATTTTAAGCACCTTCACTTTCCGGGATTTCAAATTGACACAGTTTGACCCTCAAGCGCTTCTTAAAGGAAAATCCTGCTAGCTCCCTCCCACTACTGGCAATAACCTGAAACTACTCCCAAATGGAGTTTCAACCCTGACTTGACACATGACTTAACAAGACGCCATCAGACAACCTTTCAATAGTGAGAGCAACATTGACTTAAATGACTGCAACAGAGTGTAACCAAGACTTGTCTCGAGCGAATTAAACAAAAACAAGCAGTCAGATATAAAAGGGCATAGGCAGTCCCTTAAACTTATTTCGAAACAATTGCTAAATCTCACAAATTTCCTGCTATATAGGCCTATCTCTTCCAAGGATCTTTTATAATATTTCAGGACCTATATATTTCATATGCAACCTAAACCAAGGAGTTACTCCTTGTAAATTTCACAATTTAGTGAGAAAAAACATTGTCACATGATTCTCAAGAGCCATCCATGAAATAGGGTAGACTACTACACTAATCCAAATTGGGGTGACTACATTTTCCCTTTAAACTGTTCTGTAAAAGAAAGCTGCAGACCAGGAAGGCAGCTAACTTCATCAACTGTGTTACTGATTTTGATGGGAACACCTTCCGTGACCGAAAAGCGAAAAAATACCCCAAATTACCTGATTCTTGGGATAATATTCCGACACTGGCTCCGTTTAAACTCAAATAACTTTTGAATTGTTGTATAAAGTAACGCATTACCAATTTTAAATGTCTTCAAAAATGCCATTTTATTGGCGCGTTTGGCAAATGGCATTTGATTGCTGTCTCGCACCCATTGCAAATGGTTGTTTTATTTATTCCTAACACCCTCCAATTCCTGGTGGGAGACAACGTGTCTGGTATCATCAATGCATCAGATTTTGGGGAAAGAAAACTTTACACTCCAACAAGAAAGCAAAACATGTAAACTTGGTTGCCTCCTAAAACGATAAAGTAAGAGTATATTTCCGGGTTGATAATTTGGTCACCTGACACATCAGAATGGATTAATGTACTGCATCTCTGTAAACGTATGTAGTAACACGGCCGGATTTACCCAGTAATCGAGGCAATCTATAAGTTACGCCCTCTCGATATTTTTACTTTTGAGGGCCCCCGAAAATTTCCATGATAGTGTTACATTATAGCCCCAGCCCAAAACTAAATTCACAACTGACCCGAAAGGGGCCCCTCATACAAAAGGTTACGGGCCCCCTAAAGGTAAATCCGGCTATATCTAGGAATAGTGCTATAGTTCTAAATTAAGGTCACTCTGATCATAGAAGTACTAGTATAATCCCATGCTCTGATAATTAAAAAAATGGTATCACTCTGATTGGTTTGTCGCTGATGTAACATGGAAGTACTACCTCGGATAAAGTGTATCCAGATAGCTCACAGACAGCCTGTGTCGATATGGCATTGAGCAATATAAACTCAGTGCAGGCTATCGCTGCTACGTCTGGGAGGTTCACCACACAGGGTTTTTTCTCAAACTGGAAGAATGGTGAGATTTTGTTGAGGTGTTTTGCTCTTAAACGTTTTAAAGTTTGTTAGAGTGCCTGAAAGTTCAATCGATGACTATATTAGTCGGATACGACGACGAATCCTGCCTAGGTGATTAAACTTAATATGACAGAGGGCAAGAATTAATTGAAGTTGATCGGTGTCACTTTCCTGAAGACATGAATGTTAACCCAGAGAGGTAAAAAAGGGGCACAGTATAGAATAACCCCCAATTTTCATTACTGCCTGGTTGGACTTACGTCTTCCCAGTGGCCCGCATGAGAACACCCTACTCAGTCACTCCCGTAACGGGTTATTGTACATCGACTAAGTGTCATATTTATACTAAAACTCATTTGAATGAAGTCGGTAATAGTGGAAAATTTGGAAGTTTAGTACACTATTAACAAAATAAAATAACGCCGCTACTTTATATATTGCATCTCTTTGAACATAACATCGAAACTCATTTTACTCTCATTTCCGATATTTAAACAACCTTCCCACAACAAGTGTAATTTTCCATATTTGACATTTTTGGCCGGGAGCACCATAAATATTCCATTGGATAGAATGTTTCTATGCAATACAAACACAAAAGGAACGGGTGTAAAAATTCTTTGTCATGGAAGTATATAACCCACTTATCCCACCCACTTCAAACACATACCGGTATCGTACGTACTTCACAAGTTCGCAGCAGCTGTGTAGGCTACTTACCAATCCGGGGATCCCCCTATGTTCAAAACAAACTCGAGTAACATGTGTTTTTCCAGTATCCTTTATATAAACATCGACATGACCATTGAAGTTTCTATGCCAATTTACATGAAACTGCGGTACGGAAGGTTTCCAGAAAGAGCGAGATGCAGACCGGCTTTTTCGTTCAATTTGGTCAGTACAAGGTGCAGGTACGAGGTAGGTTCAACTCTACATGTACCTATACTGCGAAAAAGACAAAACGGGCACGCAGTGTATTACCAGCTTAAACTAGCCTGCTAGTCTGGACGTGGCAGATCCTTCGACAGTTGAATTGAAATGTGCCAATGAGGTTTCCCCCTTCCTATAGAAAGAAACTCATGCAAATGAGCTGAAGAGGGAGAAGTCTAATTTTTGTCACAACAATCTCGAAAGTTTCCGGAAGTTTCCGGAAATACCAGGCATAGAATCCTGTTCATATTTATACATAAAACATACTCTCATCTGCGTCAAACTGCGTCCAAACCTGCAATAAATTTTTAATTTCGTAGCGACTGTTAATGATGTGGCAGTAGCGAAAACCCCCAGTCTTACAGTAAATGTAGCAGACGACACACTCTCTATTGTTTGAACTACCTAATCCAGTGTAAGCCCTATAGAAATGCCAAGAAAGATACAAGAGACAGGTTATTGTGTGACCTTGGCGGTGTCAAACCTCGCCTCACAGCGATGTATCTCCTTCCAAATAACAACTCCCTGGTATGAGCATATAACCCTTGCAGCTGCTTTGCAATGCGGCTGGTGTATTCTATATTGCCAGTAATTTCCCCTTTGCAATATTAGTGATATACCGTATTTTGTTTTCCTTTGCTCATCGGAATGATACAAGGGAGGCGCTCCGAAGCCGGCTCCCTGACAATGTGGTGCTGGTTGCTGGTTTTGTAAGTTTTACCTCCGGTGACCTCAAATAGCCTTTTCACCTCTACCAAAAACAACAGAATATAGCGCGTTCACAAGCCACGTACCAAATGTGTCCATGCTTAATACCTTCAGAAATTGTGTTTACAAGGTTTTGGTGTTTGACACCTGGTGATCTCTGATCTCTACCGAAAACAATGGGGTTCTTCCCTCAACATGATAAATCCATACAACCAGGGCCGTAGCTAGGGTCATAAGTTTGGGGTGTGAAGGTTACAATTTCCTACTGGCTGGATGTTTTTTCCAAATTAGTGGCAGCGCGTAAATTGGACATTACTTTTATGCGCCTTGCGTTTGTATACTGCAGTGGGGATCCTTCATCTGTCACTACATAAAGGTGCCGTCTTCGGAAGGGGTCTATCTTTTTTTAATTTAAGGCTTAGATGAAAGGTGCTATCTTTGGGACATTTTTTGAGCTGCTATATATGGCTGGAAATAGTCTGCGTAAATTGCACTTTTTTATGCTCCCTGCGTTTGTATACAGCAGTGGAGAACCTTCCTTCATAACATCATAAAGGTGCCGTCCTGGGGGAGGGGTCTAAAGGGAGGGGGTGTCCCCCTTTGAGAATTTTTTATTAATATAAAGTTGCTTAGATACAAAATGGTGCTATCTTTGGGTCATTTTTTGAGCTGATCATATGGCTGGAAAATATCCATAATTTAGCGAATTCGAATTTTTGGTTGAATGAAAGAAGAGATTAAGTTGTCTTAGTGAAGAATACGTTGTCAACATACCTCCTGAAGTCCCCCTTTTGGCTACTTTTCTTTCTTCTATTTGGGGAATTTTTTTGCAAAAATACGTGTCTGGAGTCAACAGAAACATTCTTGGACTATTACGAAAATTTCCCTTTCCTTCACTATAAAAGGGCATCTAGGTCAGGCAGATACCTGTGTATGGCCTCCTGGGAGCTCTGAATCAACTATGTAAAATGGGGCAATGACGCAATGCCTATTACCTGACATCCAACTGTCCAAATGATAATATAGAGTATGACGTCAAGCACTTTACATCTATCGTATTTTCACTAATTTTGAACGAACAGCTTACGGGAAAGGGTAATGAACAGGAGGGAGAGTATTGGTGCAGGAAGGTGATATTAGACCTCCATGATAGGTGTAGCAAAAGGGATGAAGGAAGTGGCGGAGCAAGGGAATTCGGTCAGAGGAGGCGAGAATGGCCTGTAGGGGCGCTTTGAGGTAGGTAGACATCTTATGTCTCAGTACGGTAAAAACCTAAACAGGGCGCCAACAGGCGATCTGAGTTCGACAGGGAGGCGACCACCACCTGACTATATGGACGACCCGCCACTGGCTGACTGGGTGAAGGACTGAAAAGCGCGTTTCAGAATGCTTTTTCGTCGTAAGTGTATTAATAATCACCATCTATACCGATAATGGCTGTGCGAGGCGCTCGGTAAAAATTTTGGAAAATGTGTAACGACAAATACGTACTTTCAACCTTCCTCATCATGCTACAAATTAGATTGGAAGATCCCATATTGATACGAGGCCCCTACAAATGTTTGGAAATTTATCTCTGTTTTCGGAAAGTGTTGTGATCAGAATAGTTCCATGTATGATTATCCTAATAATGGTCATAAGATGGAGTGCAAAAGGCGACGCATACGCGCCGAAATTTTTCATTAAATAAGATTTCCATGACAAAACCTGCATTCAGAATCTGCATCGAGACACTTTCAATTCTTTCACAGGCCCAGTCGGAAAAATAAGCTAGACTGGCAAAAATTTCGACTGGTTGTTCAGATTTTCCGACTATCGTCGATCGTCGATTTGATTTGGGAGGGGGGGGGGGGGGGGCATCTGATCTAAAACTTCTCTCCTGTTCTGGTGAGGAATCAAAAGAGGAGGGTACTTAGATGCAAAATGGCGCCAAATGTTTCAATATATGGGATTACTTTGAAAATTGGGGGTATACTTCACTATACAAAGGAAAAACTGCATGCAGGCTCAGCCAGGGGTGGTGCTTTGATTTACCGACATGGGGGCCAAGCTTCCTGACTGGGGCCAGCTACTCTAAGCCCGGATAGATGCAATGGGTTGCCGAAATGATGTTGACCACAAAATATAACGCGCGCGAATCGCGCCGAAAGAATTGGGGTTATATTGAAAAAGATTTAATAATTTTGTTTTCATTAAGAAAAGTTGAAAAAGTTTGGGTTTTTAATAG
>WURT03118742.1:0-11836 GCA_009936505.3 Holothuria glaberrima
GGGTCTGCTCCTTCGGTGTCTGCGTATGTCCATCTGAAACTGCCGAACCCAACTGCGGTAAGTAACGATTACGAATTTTCTGCTAACTTCAGCAAGCGGTAGATCTGAATAACACTGTGACAAAAATTAAGGTTACAATTTCAAATGTTGCAACATTGTTATTTATCTTGTTTAATGGAGCCAGGGCCATTTTTCGTTTTTCGGTAGCAATTACACAATAATGCAAGAAATGTTTATCAACAGCAGATGCGAAAGTTTTAATTTAGGTAAATCTGATGAAAGTATTCCATTGATAGTCATCATCTATCAAAAGAGGTGCGCAATGTTTCAAAAAATTTTTAAAGACAAAAACATTCCTCTAATCTTTCAGAGCCTATCATGATATCGTAGGCTTCAAAATTGTCACCCTATTGGCAACTCATGATATTAGATTGCTGTAAAGTCCGCCTTTATATGCGCAGTCTTTACGGAGATTGGGAAATACTTCTATTTTTCGGAAAAAGCATTTTAGAATAATTCCATCTATTATCCCCCTAATATGGTTATGAGATATGGAGTGTGAACCGTGACGAATGCTCTTTATAAGCGGGAAGAAATCTTCCTTTAAAATCATATCCATGAAAAAGTTGCATGCAGACTTTGCACCGAGACACATTCGATTCCCTAACTTGCTATTAAAAAAATATACGGTATCTGCCAATCACAAGGCCTGTCTTCTGCTTGGCAATTCGTAAAAGCTTACAGTTTTCATAAAAATTTGTCTTCTCCTGCTTCGAATCCTGGAATGCTGTCCTCCTCCATAATAGCTCCTAAGCACACGAGCTTTCAGCCTTCCTGTAAAAACTTGTAAGCTGTAAGTGGTATATAGTACGCGGTAGTACATCATAGTAAGTAAAAGCTCAACCATGAGGTGAAGCTGGATGTGAGCGGAGCGCGCGAAAATTTTGACATTTTGCGGAGGACTTTAGAAAACTTTTAATACACTTTCAGAACAATTAATAATATCAAACGATAAAAGTAGACCTCTAACTCAGCGCCAACGCCTCCGACCTTTGTGCAACAGCGGAGACGGGGGCAGGAGTAAGTGGAGGAGGGATAAAAAGGTCATGACGGGGGTAAATGCCCCCTCTGCCCCCTCCTGGTGACACAGTTGCTTGACAGTGATGACCAATGTTTAGTTTTTCTTTAAACCTTTCATTTAAGTTTAGGCCACAAATACTTTATGCATTCAATCTACGAATACTTTAATATTTTCAAAACATTAAATAACTTTAGGGCAAACTTGTACCCAAATGGGAGTAAACGATTGGTTTTCGCCCTTCGGCTCTTCGCCAGAGAGTCGAGGGGACTTTGGAAAAAGAACAGCTTGCACCCAAACTAATCCAATGGTAAAAAATTGGTTGGAAAATAAAAATAAAAAACCTAAACAAAAAAAAAAACAAAAACAAAAACACAATAAGAAACAAAATAAAATACAAAACATTGGATGCATCACACTCACTTGCTCAATGTTCACTTTTGAGAGAAAATGTGATGATTTCAATTTCTTATATCTTGAGAACCTTCATGGAATAGAATAAAATTTCATCATAATCCTAAGATTAAGAAAGGTATTGCACAGTACTTACTTTTTCAACATACCACTGTACGGGTGTCCCTGCATGTTAAAAGTGTACTCAGTAGCCGAATAGTTCGGAAGCGCAAGAGCCAGGGGTCTGTAGCCCCCAGGAGTTCGAGCGAAACATATTTCTCTGGCAAATTTTGGAAAAAAATTGGGCAGTTTTCTCCAGCAAAACAGGTTTTTTTTCGAGCATGCCTGTGCAAATTGTAGTCTTAGGCATATAAGATTGTTGAGATAACATAACTAGCCAGCAGTAATGTGCAACAAATTTGACATGTCCATAAATAAAAAATAATAATCCCACTTTAATGAAATTATGAAAAGTGATTTTTTGTAAAGGTTTTGTAATTTTCTTTCTTTTTTGTCCCGGGAGAGGGGTAATTTATCTTGAAAGAGCTTCTGTGACAATTTATGTTCCAACGACTCTTACTCTTGTTCTGTTAGGAGCACTGTACATAACTGCAGAGATGGGTTTTACTGTATGTGTGAGGGGTGGGGATAGGGTAAGTGTGTGGGTGTGTGAATGGCAGTGATGAGGTTGTTCTAGACTCACCTTTTTCCTTCTTTACGATTCGTAGATGCCTGTCCAAATGTTCAGACAAATGTATGTGAAGGCGAAGAACTCACTATCACATGCAGTGGTGCGAACGAAGTGATTGCTAATACCGATATAGTGTTCGGAAGAATCAATAACGACAATTGCATGGGGACTAACTCTGCTGTAAGTGCATGATATGAATTTGCATGACAAATTCACCATAAGTAGTAGCAGATAGTATAATTGTCATGCTGGTATCATGGAAAATTATGTATCATCTGGATGGAATGGGCTCTCAGCCGTTTGGCTTACACATGTGTAGTATGGGCATCTCGCACGAAAGGTGACATGGTCAAATTCAGCGGACGCTCTAGTTGTTCTGGAGAACACCGCACCACGCAAAATATTGCTTTACTACATGACCTAGCGTCCGCGTGTGTTGTTTGTATTCCAGAAGGTGGTTGCGTTAGTGATTGATTTTAGCACAAGCGCAAGCTCCCTTTATATATGTCGTGTGTCAGCCTACAGAACGGAGCCACTGCGCATGACAGACCCATGATGTCGAGGTCTAAGGGATGAGCGACTGGTCACGTTCAGCTTGTTGTCTCTTTTGAGGACGCAACTTCTTCGGAGTTCTTCAATTAGTTTTTGTCTCTTACCTTTCGTTGCTCGGGACTAAAGAAAAAGTAAGGTGTAATCGTAAATGTGTGCTAGAAGAAAACGTGGAACGTAAAAGGATCGTAAAACAAACTGAATATTTCTTTAATACAAGCCCTAAGGCCCCCTTAACTGATATTCTGTTCATAAATCAAGATATTCTTTTTGAAAAGATAAATGGGTAATGTTCATTACGCAATGCTTCCGGCAGCTTTGTAAGGGTCATAACATGTCATTCATGACAACGTACTGCCCATTTGGGGGTAGCACACCATTCATTATTCCTCCATTGACTTAAACACTAATTTTGATCCGTTTCGTGGTCACCTGACCCTTGTAGAAGTTTTCAATGGGCACAAGCTACCCCTCATATGAAAAACTTACGAGTAGGCCTTTTATAATTATTTCAAATTTGTGTACCATGATCGTTGAGATTTTAAGAAAGGAGAGCTTGTAAAATAGAGTGGTGTTTCCTGCCTTTTTACTTCATTCGAAATGCCATTTTGGATGGCGAAAAAAGTGCTGAAAAGCCTTCAGTTTTCATTATTTTTGCATGATGATTACTTCAATTCCTATCTTATCACATACACAACACAAATTGAACACATCACCTCAGCAGCATGGTCTATACTGTCCCCAAAAGTTTTACCAAGACTGTTAAATTCGTAGGACAGTATTCTCCACAGAGGTTCCCCCTTAATTAGTGGTGTGCTATCTTTGTTGTGTCCTCGGAACTGATAGGTAACGGTGGCTAAGTAAGGTACACTAACTTTATGGGGTCAGTGAGGTGTGACATTGCCAAGGTCCACTGAACCCATAACCTATAGTGTACCTAACGATCTGTGGTAACGTGACATATTAATTTGACCTAATAGAGGACGCTTCACTTAAAATGGACCACTGGGGATCAACAAGCCCGTACTATTGTTTGTACAGGCAAGATGTAAGATCGCAACAGTCCACGATTCGTTACTGATCTTACACCCAGGACATCACACGAAGTCAAAACCTGATTGCATGTTTAGAAGTGTCAGAATACGGTTGACAATATAATTTTTTGATGATTTCATATCAACAGACGCGCACTGACTGTATATCTGATGATGCTCCAGCTGCTATTCAGGCGGCGTGTGAAGGCCAGCCGACCTGCTCTTTGGCTGCAACATTGGCGAATCTAGGCGGTACTGATCCTTGTCCCGGAGTGTTTAAGCAAGTAATACTGGACTACTGTTGTGGTAAGTGAACAACTGTTTAAATGATCGGTTTTAAAAACTGTTTCACAAAAACTCCCCCGAAAATTCCTACTCGGGCGATTTCCTCAGGGACAATTTCAATCCCCACACCCTTATAATTCCCGCCCTTGACAAGTATAAGTTTCCTGGTGGGGAGGGGGTAGGGACTGTCTAAGGAGAATTTGTCATAGCTGGGAATTGTCCGGGTAAAAATTCGTCCCGCTGGAAAATGTCCTTGAAGAAATTATCTCTTGGGTGGGCTCCAAAGGATACCGTAAGATGGTGGGAATTATCGGGAAGGGGAATTGTCCTGTCACGACTGGAGCATTTTGTTATTTTTTTTTTGAAATATACTGCTGTTATTCTTAGTAAATTCGAAAATCTATAACCTAAATGCCAGTCAGGAGTAACCGGTACAACCTGGAAATCTAAGGTTACCAACCAATCGAATGGAGGGGAGAGGATGAGCTATTTCTATAACTATGGAAAAGTGTAGGTTTACCATCTCGGACTATCCACGCCTGTTTCACAGGCAATGTTTCTACACAATGCATGATAACGATGTAATCTGATCCGCCAACCAAGGGTTAATTAGAAAAAGTTACCGGTAGGTGTCAAAACAATGAAAGAAAGTAGAGTAAATGTTAGCGCTGCCCATCCTACCGCATCTTCATGTTATGTCTGGTCGCCGAGTTATCCCCGTTTGTTACAATTCTCAAATAAGTTGATGCTGGCGTCACTACCGGAGGTGTAGGGGTGCAGCACCCCCAGAAATTTTCAAGTGTCGTCTGTCGGAAATTTCGGGGTCCTTCGGGACAAAATTGCCATTTTCTGTTAAAATTAATTTACTTTGTCGAAAAAAAAGGTTTCTTTTAGAGCTGCAGAAATGTCAGGAAATTGTATGATCACAACTTTCACTTAAAGACATACACTCGTCACCCCAAAGTATATATTTAGTGTGGGGGTATCAACATTCTCAGTTGGTGACTGCTCTTTGATTGACAGCAAAGTCCGAAAATTCCAAAGATGTAGAGTAGCTTACATTCCACATAATGCAAAGAGAGTGTTTGGATTGCGCATTATACAGTTGTACTGCCTTGTATGCTCACCAGGATATGAAAATAGGTTTGCATCTGCACAAGGAGGAGCTTTACACAGTTATGGGGAGAGCCATGAGCTGCTTAGTTGGGAGAATTGCAACTGTCTGGGATGACGAGAATTTCAATTTAAGTATTTCGACAAATACAAAATTTAGATTTAGCTTTACACTAAGAAGGCTAAGGCCCCATGTTTGATGGATGTAATAGTAATCGGTTAGGAGGCATACATTCAATAAACATATGGAAAAGAACGTTTGGTTTTCTTTTGAGTTGAACGCTAATAATTATTTATTTTCAACCATACTTAGTGGACTTATGTGCCAGTGTGACTTGCTCGAGTCCAAGATCATGTTCTTTTGGAATGTGCGAATGTCCAGACGGAACCGTTGAACCTGTCTGTAGTGTTCGTAAGTAACCGAGGCTATAAGGTACTATTTAAGTGTTTGTAACCCACGGTTCTGCTTTGAGAAAGATGTTTAAAAAATATTATCCATGCGATCACTGATTGGTGTACTGAAAATGTCGATCCCTTAATTAAGTAGCACTGGTTTTTGCTTGTAAATTTTGATCCAACTTTACAAAAGTGACACCGCCAAATGTGAGGATTAATAAAAGAAGTTTGGACTCTCTGCGACACTCCACATCACAATTTTTGCATTACCTATAAAAATCTTTGAAGAAATATATCTAGAGAATGGAAAAACATATTCAAATAGTTTAACGATTTTATCAGGGGCTCTTAATCTATCACTGTTGAGAAAAAGCGCTGTTTTGGTTGCATGTCTACATAACGGTACCTTCAATGTCCATAGAAAGCTTGTCTCATTCAGAAATATAGATATTCAGGACCTTTGATGAAATTATATGAATGGTATAAACTTCATGAAAGGCCAATTGTCAAAATATCGAAGATAGCACTCAACGAACTAGAAGTGTTCAATATTTCTAATCATTACTTCAAAAGTTTGTTTCATTTTGATTTTATAGCTGTGAACCCGATAACTTCGAAGATAACTTGTGAAGGCGATCTTCTTCAAATAACTTGTACGACAGGAACTATCAAGATACTCGATGCATTCTTCGGAAGGGACAATGACGATCAGTGTTCCGGTACAAACTCAGGTGTAAGTTTATCATTCGTTCTTACTACACCGGTAATTGATTTAGACCTTTTAACGGCATCGGTGCACTTATAGATAGTGTTGGTTTCGGTTTATTCCATTTTATTTGGAATTTTTAAGCCTGTTTATGGCCGTTTATAGTGTTGTACCGTTGTTACGATTATCTTTTATTTCAGTTATCAGTATCGCTTTTTGAGAAATGAGCGAGAAATGACCTTAAAGTATACCATATAGGCTTTGTGTACAACAACTATGAGCCGTTTTATTCACATGAGGTCAATTAGTGAGACTTGCAATGAGAGAAAATAAAATAAAATCCTATTTTTATGAAGTATAGACCGGGGTTTACCGGTTAGCGAGTATAAACATTGTACTTAAATTTTTCCAGTACAGGACGACAGTGATGAATACCGGCCAATGCCCGTACCCGGTCCAACACTAGTTATGTTTATCAACTTATAGAGCTACTTGGTGGTAGGTGCGTGGACAGTATCCAAGATTGAGATGACGCCGAAGAAGAAAAGACTTTTTTTTTATTTATGGGAGGGGGTTGGGGTCATTTGAGGTGATGAGCAGTTCCGCATCTATCACTATTTTTAGGGCTCAAAATAAGCTAATATGACACTAGTTCATCTACTAGTCACGCAGCGACAGCAGCCTTTTACAATCTACGCTGATGTAATTTGAGAATCTTAATCTGAATGCGTTGCCTCTCTTTGCAGCCCTTCTCTGCTGTCTACATAGGCGTAGGAAGCTGTTTGGGACTGGGGGGCCGAACCTCGTTTCGGATCGCCGTCCTGGGGAGGGGTCTAAAGGGAGGGGAGCCCTCTCCCCTTTGGAAATTTTTCGGATTTTTGAGGGACCTTATAGATGCAATTTGGTGCATCATTTTGGACAAATTTTAAGGTAAATTACTGCAAATTTTTGACATTTCTTGGAAAACTTTTGGATTTTTGAGTGACCTTAGATGCAATTTGGTGCATCATTTTTTGGACAAATTTTAAGGTAAATTATTGCATTTTTTGACATTTTTTGGGAAATTTTGGATTTTTGGATGAATTGTAAAGAAAATTACTGCAAATATTTGACATGTCTTGGACAATTTTTGGCTTTTGAGGGACCTTAGATGCAATTTTGTGCATCATTTTGGACATATTTTAAGGTTAATTGCTTCCCATTTTTGACATTTCTTGAAAAATGTTTGGACTTTTGAGGGACCTCAGATGAAATTTGGTGCATCATTTTGGACTAATTTTAAGGTAAATTACTGCTAATGTTTGACATTTCTTAGGAAATTTTTGGACTTTTGAGGTACCTTAGATGCAATCAGGTGCATCATTTTTTGGACAAATTTTAAGGTAAATTACTGCACTTTTTTGACATTTTTTGGAAAATTTTTGGCTTTTGAGGCACATTAGATTTTTAGATGCAATTTGGTACATCACTTTGGACATATTTTAAGGTAAATTGCTAATGTTTGGACTTTTGAGGGACCTCAGATGGAATTCGGTGCATCATTTTGGCCTAATTATAATGTAAATTACTGCTAATGTTTGACATTTCCTACAAAATTTTTGGACTTTTGAGGGACCTTAGATGCAAGTTGGTGCATCACTTTGGACAAATTTTAAGGTGAATAACTGCAAATTTTTGACATTTTCAACAGAAAAGACAAATAAGGGGTTTTTGTCCTTGGAAAGTGGGGGAGGGGCTGAAGCAAACTTCCGCCCCCGCTTCCTACGCCCTTGTCTACATTCCATTATACCATCTACTAATCAAAGTAGCTTACACGTAGAAATACAGGTTAGTACTTCTTCTCATGTTAAAGGGAAAATGCAGTCCCCCCAAGTTGAGTTAGTGTACCCCGGCACACTAGTTCAGGAATGGCTCATATCAATCATGTGACAATATTTTTGTCACTTATTTCTTAAATTTATGCAAAATAACTACTTGTTTTACCTTCAGTATTCAATGATTTTATCAGGAAACATTACAAAAAATACTTGTGAGAGAAATAAGAGGAGATCTGTAAGATTTAGCAAATTTCTGAAAATAAACTTAGGGCGACTGCCTTCTCCCTTTAAAGCACTACTTTATTTATGGAGCGTATACCCTTCGGAGCTCCATGATCTTGTAGCCTTACGCCTAGTCCGTATTTTGCGGTGAACAGATTTTAATGGTACTGGCATTTTAAAGACATGCACTCATTACCCTAAAGTATAATAACTTGGTTATAACTTAAGTTGGTCTTAAACCGCCCTGATTTGATTGGTTGGTCGGTTTATTATCGCAGGTAACGACCGATTGCTCACTTACCACAGCCATGTCGGTAGTTCAAACAGCTTGTGAGCAAATGCCGACATGTTCTATCGCAGCTACAACTGCCGTGTTTACCGATCCTTGTCCCGATACCTACAAATACCTGAGGGTGGAATGCTTATGCGGTAAGTGTAAGGTACTGACTGTGATTACACTGATTTTTAGAAGTTCATAACTTGAAACTTACTGAAGCAGTGAAAATGATGGTGATATTAAATCGAAATGCAATCAACGACTGCTTTCTCTTGAAGAAACATCGCTCTTCCCCCTCAAGATCACAGAATGTAAGGGAATGTGGGCACATTCCTTCAGAATCATTTTGTAATTCTTTATAATCTTTATAATCTAGTGGCCTGCTTGTCCTTGAAACTTGATTCTGTTGGAATGTTTACATCTTTCTATGTAGATCTTGCATAACTTACTATGTCATATGTGAGATGTAGCAAACACAGTTATTCCATGTTCCATAAAGTGGTGTCAAAACCAAAAAGGCATATAATCCTATGTCCAATCACTGTGCCGCGATGGCATCACAGATTTCCCATCATGCACTTCATTTCTGAAAAAAAAAGCAAAACTTCTTTAAAAATTAATATTGAGATGAGGTTTTACTTGCTGGAAAAGAAAGTTTCTTCATTCATTTTTGAAATCATTGAATTTAGTCAATGCAAATTCCTTAAAATTAATGCTAACTTTCGTGTAACATACAATATCAATAACTTATCTTAATAGCTAAAGAGACAGTGTGTAAAACATCGCCTTTTTGTGATAGGATAGAATGGCCCCATTGTCTTGAGCTACCCCCTCCCCGTAGTAGATATTCGATAATGCCAATTTCGCCACGAAAAAATCATTATGAGATATGGATACTGTTGAACGCCAAGAAATGAAACTTTAAAAGACGTCAGGCTAACTTAAATGTTTTAAAAGTTATTTTTCCTAGCTCTTATCGCGCATCCATGGTGGCTATTGCCTCGCTTCTATTTTCCTTTGGACTTGGCACTTTGGTGGAGCCATTGGTCATGTTGGGCCAAACCAATGACAGTTGCCATCCATTCTCCCTACCCCTGCGAATTAGGCTATTATCGGATTATAGAAAAAGTGACCAATTTGTGGCTTTTTGGTCTTTTCAATGCCCATTGAAGTTTCTTTCAAGACAAGACTTTACTTCCAGTATCGTAAGTCTGCCTGTGTTCATTCGGGGTTGAAACTCCATTTGTAAGTAGTTTCAGATGTCCTCCTGGGAGATATCCCGCGGAGCGGACTCTGTTTACTCAGCTCCTCAGCTTCCCAGACTGAACAAGGTATATGCCGTACAGCCAGCAACGCAGGCAACCTGGGAGAGGGCCCACGGGAATTTTGTTAAAGAAGTATTATGTGAACATAACAGGGAGTACCCCGCGGAGGGGACTCTGTTCAGCTCCCCAGCTTTAGGGATATGACTGAACAAGGAATATGCCGTACAGCCTGCTACGTAGGCAAAACAGGGAGATGCCTTACCTATCAGTTCCTTCTTTGAAAACGCTGATTATTCTATCAAGATGTCCTGTTGCTTGCCTTTAACTATCAGTGTTTGTGGTTAACTATTTACTATTATTCTTCTTTATGTTATAGCTCTACCAACATTAAGCTGTCCAAGCGATATGCAGGTAGAGAGTGATTCATCTACTTGCAGCAGTGTGGTCACGTGGACTGATCCTCCATGTGACGATGGGTTTGGTGGTACAGTGACTGTAACATGTTCTCCTAGCAGCGGCCAGACTTGGGAGGTTGGGTCAGATTTTACCGTCTTTTGCACTTGCCTTGATCAGTTTGGTCAAACAGACTCTTGTTCTTTCCAAGTTATTGTAACAGGTAGGTTTAAAAATAATCTGTATCTTTCACTTTCTGAAGTAGTAACAGAAAAGTAGGACCCTCCCCACCTGTCATTTCTGTCTAGAGAGAAATGTTAAAGAGTAACCTAAAATCGATTAGGCACTCCTTGTGTACACCATTTAACTAACATTAACCTTAAAGTGTACCCAACGTCTAATATTTCAAAAATATCTGTCGAAAAGCTTGAAATGTAAACTCCTAAATAGATCAACTCCCCTCCTCATATAGGGCATTTGGTATGCAGAGATATAAATATTTCAATATGTTATATCTCAGCAAGGAACTAAGCTTTGATGATGAGAGTTGGATGGATGTGGTGCACTCTCCAAACTCTGAAGAAGATATTCTTATCAATTCTAGACTCGGATACACATGAAATTGGAAATAAAGTTGTATGGAATTTTTGGTTCAATGGAAAATTCTTTTACATAACCCTGCATGCTAGTACATCCTCTCTGTCTTTTGGAGAATTCCCTGACTTCTGTAATTACAATTTGCAAATAGTAAGTTAGAAGGATACCCTATCTTTTTGTTTGATGTGAAAGAGAAAAAAACTGGTTTCGTTTGGTGTACCGAGCCAGGGCAATGACGGTTACGGTAGTCCAAGGACGGTATGTGCATTCATATTGGACATGTCTTTTTCAGATCCAACAAATGTTGTGATTACCAGCAACACTCAACATAGTGATCAAAACCGGGTGTCTGTTCTTTTGGCGGTAACAAACGTGGCAGGGTCTTCAATTGCGATTACCGAGGACAAATATGAACGTACTTATCCAACGAGAAAGTTATATTTTGAGAACAATTTATCATATGGCAAAAGTTTCCAGATAACGGCACCCATAGGAAGACTTGAGAAGTTATATGGAACGCACAAAGTATCATTCACTGATTCTGATGGACAAGAAACTCGTGTAACCACTTTTATAAAACGAAAAACAGGTAAGCCACTCATTGCTTGTAAAGCCATTCAGCTATCAATCAGCATACTTGCATACCACCCCAACCGGGGGCCACGGGGCGTATTGGTATTTCTCGGGCAGAATTTTGGAAAAAATCTGGCAATTTTCTCGGGTAATAAAGGGTTTTCCTGGGCAAAATGGTTCAGCTTGCCAGAAAAAGTAACCGTGCGCCCATAGCATATTCTGTTAAATGTCTGTGTTGTTGTTGGTCACTTTATGGAGAGATTTCACTTCACGAAGTCAATCAACGCAACTACATTCTGAAGGACAAAGAATACACGCGGACACTAGGTTATGTACTAAAGCAATGTGGTGCGTGGCGCAGTGTCCACCAGAACAACAGTAGCGCGTCCACTAAATTTGACCTTTTTACCTTTGGTGCAAGCGCCCTATAACAAACCCAATATATAT
>WURT03118753.1:0-11836 GCA_009936505.3 Holothuria glaberrima
TATTTTCAATAGGCGTAGTAAGGACTGTGTATAGAGAGCTCTTGGCGAACGACACACAGTTCTGTACTGAGGACTATAATCCACTATGCCACCAAAGAACTCGTTCAGCGTAAGGTATTTCTAATCATACTATAGTCACAACATCCTTTTCATAAGTAGGTAAGTTAAATTAGTATTATTACTGTCGCAGTTATGCTTGTGAACAAATAAATGTTGTTCTCTATAACTTTATCTTTGGAATGGTGGAAAAATTCAGCCCCTACTTTTTGTTGGTCACGTCGGACACAATTTGGAGGTACCGCCCACTGTCTATTTAGTTTACGAGGTTTTCGTAGTTGCACCTCTGAAGACCTCATATGACCTTTGACCTCCAACGAACCCATAGGGTTCCCTCTCTCTTAAAGCAACACATTTATCTACAAAGTATGAAAAGGATCCATCATCACTGTCCTGAAACATCGGGGTTTTCAAGGTTTTCGGTTTTTGACCTCTGACGAACTCAAATGACCTTTGAACTCCACTGAAATCAATAGGGTTCTTCCTTTCAAACTAAATTTGATAAAGTTATATACCAAGTATGAAGATTGTTCATCGATAACCTTTGATCTTTACTAAAATTAATGGGGTTCATCTTCTAACTAAACTCATCCACATGAGCTTGCAGCATTTTTGGAGTGTCTCTCACTAACATTGATATCATCATGCTATTTGAAAATTGTCGTTGCTACTCTCAGGCCTTTACTTAAGTATTGCGTGATTTTGTTTTTGAGTTTATTGTTCCAGTTTCCAAATGTGGTGAGATTGGAAATTTTTCTCAAGAAGAAGTTTTCCATGAAGTAAGAAAAAACATTTTACATGGGGCTGCCTGCATTGTCAGGTTGAAGACTTGTGGCTGTGTATCTCCCGTAATAATAAACGCTTTGAATTTTTAGTTTTTGTAACAGTGTTGGATGTGAAACTTGACAAATTATGCTAATTATAAGCATTGCCATGTGGTAGTACCCTTCAAAATCCTCACAAAATTATCCATATCAACTCAGTGTTCCACTTTAAAGTCAACTCTACCCTTGCTGTGCGTGATTATCTCAATTTAATAAAGTGCAATTCATTCTATGCTGTCATAAATGTTCCATCTAGGATTACCGATACCTCAATATCTCTTATTGACCATATATTTGTGCGGTTTCCGGCTGAATATCCTTGTAGTAACATTATTTGTGGTAACTTCTGTTGTGATCTAAGCGATCACGTTCCTAATTTTTGCATAATAAAGAACTTGGGAGAACTCCTATAATGTAAATGCAAATAGACCTTTTGTTAGAATTTATAGCTCTAGAAATTTTACCTCTTTTTCTCAATCTGTTGAACCTACTAATTTCACTGACATTTATTCTCTTCATGACGTTAACGAGGCTTGTAATACTTTTATCCCTAGGCTAAGCAACTTACATGATACTTATTTTCCTAAGGTCAGACTGTCAAGGGAAAAATGGAAAATAAACCTTTGGTAACTAGAGGTATTAGGAAGTCTATTGGCAAAAAAAAAAAATAAAACCTTTATACGACAAAATATTGACCATCCAATCCCTGAAAAGCGAGTTAATTCATTGAAGTACAGACGTATTCTCAATAAGTTCATTAGGTATGCTAAGTCTTCGCATTACAAAACAATCCTTAATGCTCGTCAATCTTCATCGCAAAAGCGTGGTCGGTCCTAAATGAACTAATAAATAACAAACGCAAGACAAACCTGTAATAAAAAAAAAACGTTGTTCACGATAACACAGATATCAATGGTGATACTGGTATTGCTAATCCTTTAATGATTATTTCAATTCTGTTGGCAGCAAACTGAGTGCTCGTATATATACGCTGTTACTCTGAGCCTTGTGATTATATCGATCCTAGTGTTTTAAATTCTCTTTTCCTTACTCCTGCATACTGTTGATGAAACCCTAAAGGAGATTCGTTCCCTTAGGGTGTCTAAATCCCCAGACTTTTTCTAAAGTTTTGAAGTCTGTCTCTCATGTTGCTGCCCATGTTTTATACCATATTTTTTAACTTGATTCATCATTTTTGGACAAATTATAAGGTGAATTACTGCAGTTTTGACATTTCCTAGAGAAGAGACAAATAATGGTTCCCTTTGGAAAATTTTTGGATATTTGAGGGTCCTTAGATGCAATTTGGTGTATAATTTTGGACAAATGATAAGGTGAACTACTACAAATTTTTGACATTTCTTACAGAAGAGACAAATAAGGGTTCCCTTTGGAAAATTTTTTGATATTTGAGGGTCCGTATAGATGCAATTTAGTGCATCATTTTGGACAAAATAAGGATTAGGTAAATTACCGCAAATATTTGACATCTCTTACAGAAGAGACAAATAAGTGGCTTTCGTCCTTGGAAATGGGGGGGGGGGACTGAAGCATACTTCCGCCCAGACCCCCGCTTCCTACGCTCTTGGCATAGATGACTACCAGTTCTGTTCTAAGACCGTTATAACAACCACAAGACAGAATCTTTAAAATAATTACCTTCAAACTCCTCCATTGTAACTTTGGTGTACTTAAAATAAACGACATTCACATTTTTAGATGCAAAGTTTTATTTTCAAATATGTTTACAACCTTCTGCCAAATGTTTTTCGAAATATTGGTCATACTAGTTGTAACTTGACTTCGTTTGCATGTGCGAGAAACAACAATCTCTTCTCCGTTACTACGCAACACTCTATGCATGGAAAATTTCCCTTGAACAACTATTGTATCAGATTATGAAGCAGCCTTCCATATCGCTTTACACAACTTCAATCGTATCACTCCTTTAGGAAACAATCGAAGAATTTACTTCTTGATAAATACTAAGTTTTCTGCTGTAACATGTTTTGTTAGCCATCCTTTATTTTCCTTATTGTCTTCTTCTTCTCTCTTTTTCGCTCTTCTGCTGTTTCCCCTCTCGGCTTTTCTCTTGTATAACAAGTGACTAGGTTTTCTTTTTATAAGGTTACTAGCTTTGTTAAACCTTCTGAGTCTGTTCTGGTATCCCGTTCATACTTTTACTGTACCATTTTTGTATTTGCACTTGTATTGTTGTGAACGAAATAAATGAAATTGGATACCAAGAATGAAAAGCATCCATGCTTCCTACCTAGAGATATCCTGTTTACAAGGTTTACGGTTTTTGACCTCTGGTGACCTCACATGACCTTTTACCCCCACCAAAAGCAATAGGAATCTTTCTCTCAATACAACAACAATTTGTGGCAAATTTGACGTTTGACCTATGGCGTCATCAATTATGAATGCACGACTTTTCATGGTCAGGTTCCCATCAAGTTTGAACTTCATCGGGCTTACGAGTAAGGAGGAGTTCGCGCCTCACTTTTTCTCAAAATTTTGCATATTTGACCTTTTACCTACATTTTGACTTTTGACCCCATCCAACTAACCAAAGAGCACTATTTTAAAAGACATCTTATTACTTCTATTCATATCATGTGGTCGAAATACTTTTCTATCGTATTGGTAGGCAAATAATGGCAAAAACCCACAACTTAGGCATCTTTGACCTTTTACCTACATTTTTACTCTTGTCCCCACCCTTAGCAACCAAAAACACTATTTTAAAAGTTATCTTATAAGCCCTAGTATATTATGTGGTTTAAGTACTTTTCTAACATACTGGTAGGCAAATAATGGCAAAAAGAAACATTTTTTAGAAAATTTGACCTTTGACCTCGACATTTTAACCCTTGACGCAAGCAATTACGTATGCACGACTTTTTATGGCTATGTACCTTACGCATTAACGTTATACAAAGTCCTTTTGGCGCCAGAACAACGAAGCACAGTGCACGCACGACGAAGACGACGCACGCGCTCATAGAAGACTACGCACGTATCCGACCAGTTCACAGCTGTCTGCATTTGGTTGAAAGTTGCACTAATACGCACTTGCCTCCATTGCAGGGCGCACTTTCTGTTCTGTGACGTCATATGCATAAGGTCTATCGTCGGACATATAGGGTGCGTTTTAGTCGACTGTTAGTAGGCGTGGCCTAGTTCTAACAGACCTAACAGCCAATTGAGGCTGTTAGTTCTGTTAGATGATTACCATGGCGAATACGTCATTCGGGTAACGTCACAATAGACCTGTTAATCAAAAACTAACACTAACAGATGACAAAAACGCACCCATAGTGTCGTATGATTGCACCTACGGTGGGACGGAAGATTGCACGTATGATGAGACGTATGATTGCATCTACGGTAGATGAAATTGCATTTATAGTGGAATGAATGATGGAAGCTATGGACATTGCACCAATGCTGTTATATATGGATGAGTGCACTGCTACTAGACCTAGGCTATGACTCGACTTGTGACGTTTGATGATGTGAATTACTATAACACTAATGAGGAATGACTGCACCTTTGATTGGTCATACCACAGAGCGTAAGGTTGGACTGCTGATTTTACGTATATCTTGGACATACAATGACGAGTAATTCCTGCGATTTCACAGATCGACAGAAAGCTGAATCTACGCTGGGTACACATGAATACGATTTCATCACTTTGGGAGATTCCCCTTATCGGATCCGTCTCAAATGGTCTCATTTTGGTGTGTGATAGCAGGTGGTAAGGGTCATAACCTGGCTCATTTAATTTATAAGTTTTCACCAATTATGCATGACACTAATGTATATAGCTCGTCCTGGATTCTTAAATAAAAGGATATATTGGATACATCGGTAATGTCATTTGTATGGAATACTAGTGATGAAGTTTTAAGTAGTTGGCTTCGAACAACATTAAACCAGCGTCTGAGTGACATGTATGAACAGGATTGGATTGCTTAAGTAAACACAAACTCACAGTGTAAAAATTATATGATTTTTAAAACTAAGCTGAAATTTGAACCACACTTAATAACCCTAGACCACTTTAGTCGTAAAATTTTCAGTAAATTTAGATGTGGTAACAGTACGTTGCCGGTGATAACCGGTAAATTTGGAGGGGTGGTTTATCATTAAAAGGACGTGTGAATTTTGTGGGGGAGGGTCCCTGGGAGATGAATTTCATTATGTTTTACAGTGTCGTCATTTTATTAAGGAAAGCAATTTATTACTTAAAACATATTTTAGGAGAAGACCCTCTATTATTCAAATAGAAGAGCCTTTTCAAAGTAAAAGTAGGAAGAACATTTTAAATTTAATAAAATTCTGTAAGATCATTATGGACACATTTGCGCATTGATCAGTTAATGTTATGACCTTTAATCCAAATCGAGTAGGAATTAGTGGCTGTTGTCAGTTTTGTTATAGGTATTGCCAGTTTGTGTTGTTTATGCTAGTACTTTGTTTTACTTTAATCCGTTCTTTTGTATTTTGATGCTTTTTGCCATATTATTAGTATATAATATTTGTATTTGTCATACTATGAGTTTCTTGTGCCTCTGTGAGGCGATATGGAGAATAAACGAAACTGAAACTGAAACTGGAGAATCTTGTTTTTCCCCAATCGGGACAAAAAATTGGTAACGGGCGCCTTCATACTGCCTAAATTTTACCAACAATTCCATGCGTTCTTTGTGAACATTGTCTGTGGCAGATGGATTTTGGAACATCCTTTGCAGAATATATCTGTCTAATGTAATGGAAATAAATGTATATTGGCAGGTGCATTTTCATAGCTACCCAAAAGTCACTGCCTAATCGGTGGTTCACCGAGCTGTATTTGAGGAAGACGCAAGTTTTTGAGCGGCCATCGTTCTTGCTAAACCTTGTCTTAGTTAAGCTAGCAAACCTATTCAATGCTTTGCAAAAGTTCCCATTCGAAAGAATTCTGGTTTCCCTCAAAAGGGAGAATCCCCCTGACCGAGGCCTTCGGGGACTCCACCGGAACAACGACCGACGATAAGTGTTATTACATCTACGCTATGATCAGTGCGATTTCAAGTGTAATGGTTGCTTTGATACCTTTGTTCAATGCTATTGTCGATTTTTTCGATTAGCGTTCCAAAGAGAAGATTTTGGTAATGGCATGTGCCTAGAACTTGTGCCATGAAGATTTTTTCTCTCTTTTTCTGTTTTCTTTTTTTTTTTTCCTCCTTTTTTTTTTTTTTGCAAAAGCCTTTTTCCTGAGATGCTAGCTTGAGATGAGCCATCCCTTTCCAAGAGCAAAGTACGAGCTAAACCGTCTAGCGTTTAAAACAACTAGACTGTCTTACATTTTCAGGAAGGAAAACCCCTATAGAACTTTCATGTATGCCAATAGATTGTGAAGAAGGCTATTTTTGCTCTTACATCAACAGTTGTCGTAAGCGCACGAGGCGGAATTCACTAATATTGGCGTAAGGTTTGGCGAAAGTCAAGTTCACGAAGCGCGTAAGGATTTTCAATAAATTGCACAGCGTAACTGAACCAATCGTGTGTGCGGTTTTATCTAATCGTGTCAAATTCTAAACCGATCAAATTATCTCGTATTGTTAACGCAACGCACACGGTGCTCTGGGACCGGATTCACAAAGACTAGTTGGGCAAAATAATATTTAATCAGACTCTCGAGGCGTATCCTGCTTAGTCGGTATTCACGAAGAGAAAAGTTCGTAAATATTTTGCGTAACTTTACACAAGCTTCAGAGTAATTGTAAGTAGAAAAAGCCATTGTAACACATACAGAAGCACGCGTTGTGCACAGTTGTGTAGAACGTGTTAGGGTGTTCACGCTTACGCAATGATATGCACTTGTGCGCCTTAGCATGCACATCATTGCGCTTACGTAACTGGTTGGCATAGAGCATGCGCAAGAACACAGTCGTGTATGTTAGGTGTTGCGCGTGTACACGTTTGCGCAATTGCACGCAGAAAGTAGGCGAATTGCAATCTACCTTTCATTATGACGAGAGTGTACGCGCGCCTTACCGACTCTTTTGACGCCCAGCCGTGAAGGCATTTGTACGGTAAACACTGAATGAGTTTATTGGACCGCGCGTGTAGCCACCTGAAGAAGACCGTAAGCGTCGTTTTAACAATAACAGTCAATGTGATTAGCTCAAAGAGTGACAAAGCAAGATTCAACTGCACACACGGTTGGCTCATAGGCAGGTATTGCAGTTACGCAGCGTATCTTTACGAACTGCGTAAGTTGTTTTCGTGAATAGACTCATTCATGTTTACAAACAAATGACGTCACGGCTCGTCGGCAAAAGAGTTGGTAAGCAGGTAAGGCGCCCTTACACTGTCCTCACAATGAAAGGTAAATTCTAGTTCGTCTACTTTCTGCAAGCAATCGCGAACGCTTTTACACGCGCATCACCTTACATACACGCATGTGTTCTTGCGCATGTTCTATGCCAACCAATGACTTAACCGTGAACAGCCCAATGATGTGCATGCTAACGCGCACAAGTGCGTGTTAGCGCCGGCGCGCGTTAGCATGCACATCTTTGGAACAGCCTAATACCACTTAAGAAAGTTCTTACACAGATCGTAAGTATATTGACTTAGACAAAAACTTACGCAAATGTTTTGCCACCCGGACAGTGGCACGACTTTTTCCACGCAATGGCACGCACTTCTGCGAGCCAATGATTAAAGTCTTCGTGAACGAGCGTGAGGAGTTTGTGAAGGGTGCGGGGTGCGTGCCATGTCGTAGAGAGAATTTTGAAATTTTCAAAAATTTGGCATGCATCAATTTTCGTAAAATGTGCGTGCCACTCGCGTGAACCATGAGTGAATACTGAGCGAACTCGGCGCGATCACTGCCGACGGTGCATTTCAATGCGTGACAATGCGCGAACAATACCAAACCTATCCGTAAACAAGCAGTGCCATTGCGTTTCAATGTGTGCCAATGCGGCCCATTTTGACACCAGCGACTTTTCGATTTTAGGACGGTAGAGCAACAGGACGGAGAGTTAAGCACACGCGCAAGTGACGTTCCGTCCTGACATGTGAGGTGTTTCGATCTTGTACGCGAGAGTGCTTTAGAACGACATTAGAACAATAACGCGTTCATTTATTAACTAATTTGCAATGCGTTGTTAACATCCGCACTCATTGCTAAGTTATTACAATGACAACACAGGATTAGAGACGCCATCGTAACGGTATTTTTCTGTCATCAGAACTTTCTAGGGCTAGATAATTTGTCAAATGCAGAAATAATGCCACACACAAAATAAGCAGGGCTAGCAAAATTGTGAAAGTTTCTATCTCAAGACAGCTACTCCCCTTAACTTTGCACGGGAGGGCTTACCAGATATGCACTGTTGTTTGTCACGTCTATTTTGTCAGCAGATTGCATGCCACAAAAACAAAATGATGTACGTTTTGCATACAACTAAAATCCTGGACAAAATAATTGAGACACTTTCCCGCACCCCTCTTCAATGTTGTGTTATAACTTTATGAATATTGCAGCAATAATAGAAGAACACATTGCGCCGATGCAACATTGTGTTATAACTTTATGAATATTGCAACAATAATAGAAGAACACATTGCGTCGATGCAACATTGTGTTATAACTTTATGAACATCGCAGCAATAATAGAAGAACACATTGCGCCGATGCAACATTGTGTTATAACTTTATGAACTTTGCAGCAATAATAGAACACATTGTGCCGATGCAACATTGTGTTATAACTTTATGAACATTGCAGCAATAATAGAAGAACACATTGCACCGATGCAACATTGAAAGAGGGGTGGAGGGGAGCGAATAAACTGAAATGTCATGAAATTGATGAAGTGTCCCAATAATTTTGCCCTAATGATATTACAAACCCTGTACAAAATGTAGCTTGCGTAGCTACATCCCCTCCGTTGATTTTATTTTTGCAGCGGTGAGCAGAAAGTAACATTTCATGCGCTCCTGGAGCTTTTAAAGTAGGGGATTGATTTCTCCTAAGCTAAGGCAAAACAACAAATGATATCCTGCTCCACAGATTTAAATCGAAATATCAGTGAGAAATGGACGTCCTCGATAACCAACTTAGGCTTTTACAAGCGCACTTTCATTTCTCGACGGAGAAGTGATATGTACCTGTTAGCTGATGACATGTAACAAAACACCAGGGGATCAAAAGCATAACTATAGAATAAACACTTTCTAAAGGTTAAGTATCATTGGCTTTATGTAGCATGTGATACGTTAAGAACAAAATACAGAGAATGTTATCCAGAATTATTGTCGACCGTCACGTGCACTTACGAAGCTACAATCGTTTTACGTAGATTTTCGTCTCGATAATCCAGAGCTTCATCTTTCTGCAAAGCAAACGAGACCACCTCACGAGTGATATACAGCCAACATTCTGCCGTAACATTCCCCTCAGCCACCCTGTCAATTCATTTGTCTCGGAAGACAAATGTAAACCCAGAATTTCTGCAAAAGAATTTGATAGCCCACGGTGATAACCATTTATCCTTCCTGTACCACTTTCAGGATAGTTCACGCAAAACTGTTGCAAGCACTTCCAGTATTTCTCGTATGCACCATTGCACATGCCCGCCGCCGACATTGACAATAGAACTTGACGAAAGATGCACTTGCAGAGATGAACAAACTTAAAAGATATGATTTCATCTTTCTAAATCCTTTTAATATTTCAAGGTGAATTAAAACTTGGCAAAGATTGACCTTATTTTTTAGTATTGACAAAATGTTTTACAATAAGCGGATTTCTTTAATCTTACGCCCAACGTTTTATTTTAATGATGGTTTTATGCGTAGCGCATCAATTTGTTCTGTAGTTTGTTCATCAAAGTACAAATCGCTATCGACTTTTCTGGACTTCTCAAGGTCATATGCATTACAATTGTGCTTATTCTTCATCTTTCTGATTATCCTGTTGATTTTAAAGTCAAGTTTGCACTTCATATACAGATGAAGAAGACGTGAGGTCTTAATGGTTTTCGTCATCGATTTGTTGTTAAATGCAGTTTGTCTGAAATAGCCTAGTCACGCAAGTAAGGGTCCTCGGGTAACAGATCGCTTTGCAGTGAGGTTGGTAAATGGGAATCACAGTGACTGCAGTAAAAATAGCGCCCGTGGGCTTTCTCCGGGTGCTACGTCTTTCTAGCAATAAGAGTTTGTTTGCTACTAAAATTGCTTGTCAAATCGACAGAGTCGACTAGGTTTGACTGAAGATAAGTACAGACCGACTAATCAACTGCATGGCCGATCAGAAGGGTGTCTTGAAGTAGTTCGGACTACCTTCTTCAAAACCCTCATGATTCGATATGATTCAAATATATGTATATATATATATATGTATATATGGATATATATATATATTCGTGACAGTGTAAACCAGTCAATAGTAGAGTGCTCCGGCTCAACCTGTGAAGGGAGCTAAAATATTGAGAGGCTGTGACTTTAGGATACTACAGGACAGCTTTACAGCACTGTTTCGTAAGAGCCCAGTTTAGTGGGTCGTCACTCTTCAGAAACCTAATGTAGAATGGCCTCAATAAAGGTTCAACGTTGGCTCCTGCCCGTTTTGGGACCGTACCGTAAATTGTTGTGCCCATTTTTTCAAAAAAAACGGACAAGCCTAATTCGAGTGAACAAAGATACGATACCTATTGGAATAATTACACAGCAGATGTTTATTTCTATATGTCTGCAAGAGCTCATGAGTTCGTTTCGTTTGTTTAAAGTGGCTAAGGAAGGTTTGTGCATGATGAAGAACTTTTCTTCGAGGCATAGGTTGGAGTTTTCGATGATGTAGTGTAGGCACGGGCTTTACTTACAAGTTTCCACTTCACAGAGTGTTCGACATTAGCATCTTTTAACTTCCAAATGTATTCATTGAGTGTTAGTTGCGTTTCTTTTGTTTTTGTGATTGAAGCTGGACTTGTGGGCAGTGTACCTGGTTTTGAATGTGTTTTCTGTTAGACCAATGTACTATTCTTCCTTTTGGTTGTCATGTCGTGTTACCGTGGCCTGGTACACTATGTTGTCGGCGAGGCAGTTATTAAACAATGTGTAAACGTTACTCACGGCGTAAACCATTTATCTCTAGCCTTAGGTAACCGATCCAGTTTACGGCCCGCCTGAGGTATGCAGGGACGGAGGGGGCGTGGAGGGTAGATATGTCCGATTGGCGGCAAGCGGTTTCCATAGTAATACATAGAGGGTATACAAAAATTGCCAAACTAGTGGCACCTCTGCTTTTTGTTACACCACATCATTTTAATGCGACACACATACATGCATTAATGACTAAAGGGCGGATGCCAGTGAATTCGATGACCTTGAACTTCGAACCTCCCTTCTCCAACCCCTCAATTGTTATTAGCAATGTACATGTGTTGGAATGCACAGCAAGATATCAAGTACACAGACGGTCTACTTTAGATCTTGCGGAGGTCATGCATGGGGACAGAGTTATTATAATTTTTCGGATAAGGGACCATATTTACGTTCATCGCCACGAAATAAGCTATACGGCAGTGCCTTGTGGCGGAAACCAAAGACAGCCGCTACGCAGAGTATTGTAGATGAAACCATCTGCTGTTAGATAATCCTTTGGTGTATTCCTCAAGCCATATGGCATACTTACAAAAATAGCGTACATGTTTCTGCAACAAGTGTGCATCGAAGTTTTTGTTTCTTCTGTGTCTTATGACAGATTTACATTGCAAATGCTGTTGCAAAAGCCGTTCGCCAAGTTAAATTATCTCTTTGGCCACGGCTCATCCACACGCACATCCCATATATCGTTTGAATGTGCCCAATATATATATATATATATATATATATATAGGTCGAAAGGAAAGTAGTTGTACATTCGATCTTGAATTTTATACCAAT
>WURT03118764.1:1475-11836 GCA_009936505.3 Holothuria glaberrima
CATTTTGTTAAAACTTGTTATGGAAAAGGCTTAATAGGGCAAAAAATACGGTCTTGTTAGGCCCTAATATTCTCTCTCTGTCATAACGAAATCGCTTAATTTTGGCACAAAATTGCTTAGCCCTTCTCACTTGAAGGTAGTCCCATGCGCTGATATAGGGAACCATGCCCAATGAAGGGCGCTTGAGCGATACGAGTACTGTATTGCATCACATGACAAAAGTTGGTTATAACATTGGTATTAAAGTATACTCGACTCCGAGGTACCAACCAAGGAGCTGATATGGCAACCGCTCCCCTGCCTTTACCAACAAAGTTTTCGTGCTATCAACTTGTATGGCAGTGCAACAACGAGCTTTGATCCTGTTGCAAGCAAAATGTTGTTTTTAAGTTAAATTCGAAAGTATACGTAAATCAATAGTAGGAAACCGTAGCAAAGGGTTAACTACATAAAATGGCGGCCGGCATTATGAATTTTTTCAGCCGTTGGCAAATGTTGTAACATATTGCCAAGGTTCTCAACAAAGACTTTTTTAAATAACAGAGGGAGTTCGGCTTAAAATGTTTTAAGTTCCGTATATCACAAAATAACTGCAAGAAATATCAATTAAGAGCATTAGTCTGGAACATAAGCAACAGAGTACATACCAATTCGGTAGGCTCCTTAGTACTTTGCAGACTGTCTGGTTCGACCCTCAAGAGGCAGTTCTTTTCACGTCGTGTAACTTTTAGAAAGCAAGTGGGCATCTGATTATCTCAGAACCATATTTTTAATCCAAACGAATGTCACGTTTTAGGAAAGGAGTAAGGAGAACGTGAACGAGTAGACTGCGGAAGGCACACTAAGCTTCCTGATCTGAGCGCTGATAGTAAAAACAGAATGCAAACGCCAAACGCTTTGCCACAAGGAAGTAAATAAAGCTTACTGGTGGCAACATAACAGGTAGCAATATTCTAGGCATAAATGACCAGGGGATTCCCCATAATATTCCTCGTGCGGCCCAATTTCGCAAGAAGAGGATAAAAATAAAATTATTTTGACGAAACAAAGTACTATTTAAAGGGGCTTTTTGAGTTGGCTCACAAAATTCATGATTTTTTTTCACACCTGTTGAAATTTAATCGCATCTTGATGGTGAATAATCAAACTAAGAGATTCTGCACATCTGACTCACAACTGACATGGCAATACAGGGTAATTAATGATTCAAATCATTATTACAAATTCGTGACCAGAAACTTTTTACCATTACAAAGTTATCATATACAATCCCTGCCTACAAGAACTACAATATCTCACATTTTCTGTACTTACAGGAAATGAAATATGAGAAAGGAGGCTTACTAGAAGCATTGTCATGCTATGCTTTCCTTCAAACTAGTCACAAAAATAATCCATATCAACTCAATGAGTCCCTTTAAAGAGGCTTATTGAGTTGGTAAACAAAATCTATGAATTTTTGCACACCTGTTGTGATTTACTCACATTTTGATGGTAAATGATCAAACTAAGAGATTTGAACATCTGACACTGAAATGTCAAATGATAGGGTAATTAATCTTTTATCACAAATTTGTGACCAGACACTTTTTACCATTATGTATTAATCATATGGGACTCCTGTCTACAAAAACTACACTTTTTCACATTTTCGGTTACTATAGGTGGTGATACATGAGTAATGAGGCTAACTAGAAACATTGTCATGGTACGATTTCCTTCAAACTCATCACAAAATAATTGAAATCAACTCAATGAGCCCCTTTAAAATGAATACGTGCATTTGATGAGACTGACGCAAAGCTTTGCGTTTTGATCAATAATTTTGACAGAATTTATGCAGAGAGAAAACCCTTCGAAGCTTAATCATGCTATATAATTTCACAGACAGTATAAGCTGTTTAAGAACTGAGGTTCGAAAACTCGCAACTAACAATCGATCATTCCTTCATCTAAAATTTCAAGCTTGACGGAAATTTGAAAATCCCTTTTGTTGGAATTTATGATATCTGGTAGTATGCAAATTTGGGGTCACCATTTGCAATCTGTCCGATGGCGAGTTAATCTTTATGTGGGCGCTTCAAGATTAACTATTTGTTTTTTCAAACCTGCATTTCTCTTGTGATCTGGTCAACTGTGTTTTCTCTTCTCCTCCCCCCCCCCCCCACATTGGTGACTACGTAACCAGATATGGTGATGAATTAAGGAAGCTAGATAGCCTTTGAAGGAGGAAGGGGAGAAATATGTTACGTATGCCTTGAGGCAATGGTAATTTTTGTTCTCAAATACTTTTAAAGGTGTGAAAATGTTCAAAAGTGTTCCTCCGCTCTGCTTCCCCACCCACGAGCCTGAGACTGTGCTGCATTATTTTCACCTGACGTTTTACATTGGGTAGTTGGGCGAAAACAGGTATCATCCGTTTTTCATTACTTTCAAAAAAGTTCTAAACAAACGTGGAAGGTAGGGTTCACACACGAACGTACTTTTCTTCAAAACGAAGCAAATCATTTCAGCCCCAAATCAAATCATCATGTCATAATTTTCAACCTTTGCCCCAGGAAGGGAGAGTGTCCAAAAAAAAAAAAGTTTTCCACCCTGGTCACCGGAAAATGATGAAAACAATATTACATTAAAAGCCATTCTATCATCACTACAAAGTTTGTTCTTAGTTTGGGAGCATCAAAATTCTCAGTTGGAATACACAATGCAGCCTTGTGTGCTCACCACAACATAGGTAGGTTTATGTGTGCACAATGAGGAGCTTTATCATACAGCTGTGGGAGGAGCTATTAGTTGCATAGTTGGGAGGACTGGAACTGTCTGGGATCACGAGAATGGCCCTTTAAAATATGTTTTATAGCTAACAAGTACTTGTTAAATTTGTGTTTTAAATTTGAGTTAGATGATTCCAAGTTTTTCTTTTTTTTTGGTCCCATTTAATTTGAAAAGCATCAATATGTATATGCCCCAACCATCCCCAGATTGAACTTTGATATAATATTAATAGAATGGATTGCCTCATTTTATTTATGCCTTTTATTCTCAGAATAATCAAATAATCACAAGTGGTGTACCGTATTTTATGAAAATGTTATTACGAAGTAATGAAATGGTTCTCTTAAATCGCTGTATTAAGGTGTATGAAAACAGTGTATGTAGTGGAAATTTGATGTCATTCGCTATTGGCACTTAACTTCAGTGGGGGTTTCCCAGGATTTCCTTGTTACACAACACGTTACTCATGCATGCACAGAATAGGTGGCGCACTGCCTTGTCAATGACATCTCTCCGAGCAAAATGTTACTAGATGAATTCATGCCCTGTAATAGGACCATGTTGTAAAAGAAGCGTGATCAATTTGAAGTATGGCAAATGATTTTAAGTACTATGCAAATCAGGTGAATTGAATTTGGTGTAAACTTTAATAGAAAGACCGTCTACTCGAGAATTTAGGGGACTAATGGGGGCCTCCCTTAGTCCTCAGGAAAAACGTAATATAAAATTAGTAAGAGAACGCAAGACAAGAAAATTCAAATCAATTTACTTATGCGTATGATTTTCATTTGAGGATTATCTAGTGTATTTTTCGTTATATCAGTTTCTTGTTAAAAGCACACTGAATAGCTATCCAGACTTAAAGGGAAAGTGCAGTCCCCCCAATATGAATGAGTGTACCCCGTCATCCTAATTCAGGAATGTTTCTTATCGATGTGACAATATGTTTGTTTCCAGGGGCGGCTCTAAGTAATTTTTTTCAGGAGGGGTGGGCAAAATCAAGTCCGTATGCAGGGAGGTTCGGATGACCCCCACCCCGGCAATATCAATGATCCACTCCGGATAGTACAACTGGAGTATGGCTATTATTATGTATGACAGAGATGCACCACATAGTTTTCAAAAGCTCTTTAAAAGCCATCTCAAGCAGTCAGTCATAAGCTATCTTTAAAAATAATTACAACCATACCAGGCTTTCAGCCAATCACTACTCCATAAGGGCGGAGCAAAAGGCAGGGGAAACAGGCAAAGCGGCTTGATCCATTTGTATAAAAAGAGCTCCACCTTTAAAGATGACCAGTCGGCTGTATATACTGTAAAGGCACTAATACGCAACAATATGTTTTCCACGTACGTTGTTTCCTAACCAGATCAGATCATTATTGTGCCGTTTTTTGGTTTTTTGAACCGTTTTTTAATTACCGTAATTTTCCTTACCATCAAGTCACATTCTGTAGAGAACAAAAAAGGGATGAAAATGTCAAAAAAAGTTTTTCTTCCTTATTCAAGATTTAGTAAGGGTGCTTAAATTATAGCTCTCGCAATAGAATTTTGACGCCATGAAAACCGAAACTACCGATGATTGTAACGGATCGATCAGCTGTCACCGTATCGACTAGTCAGGGTAACCAGACCTCATGCATAATACGGCCTTTCATACTCCTCGAGGTCAGGGGTATGAAAGGCCGTAATATGCATGCCACCGAGGTCGGGTTACCCTGACTACGTATCGACCCTATGTCACCCAAACGCAGACAGCATAGTACAGGACATCCTTGTATGATGTACATGAAATAACGTTGAACTAATACCGTACTGTACATTGTACGGTCGCTCTCTTCGGACCCTGTTGCTTGCAACTGTCGTGAAACATGTCAGAGAAGGGTTAGAGCATCAGACACGAACTGCACAAGACAGAACTCTGGCACAAGGTTTTGTATTTGCACAGCAACCTCGAAGAAGGGAAAATGCAGAAACCAAGTAAGCTTCTTAGTCTTAATATTGTTAGGCAGCAGACTGCAGAGATGTAGGCCTAATGTTGTGTACGTGTGCTTTGTGAAATAATCGTCGTTCGACGAAGTGTGTTCACACATACACATGTACACATCGTATGCGTGCACAGTACATACATAGCAATGAATTGTCGATGGTGTATCAAATCAGCTCGCAATCGAAGTCAAGAAAGGGCATACTTTGACGTTATCAAAAATCCGGCATACGGTATTCTTGGTTTCTTACGAGACGACAGATCATCTTTAAATATTTTGCTGTTTCTTTCATTGTGTCATAATATGTTTCAGCTTTGCCAAGAAGCCATAAAATATTGGTTTTCTGGATTGTTTTATTTAAATAACGAAAATTTCAAGCATGTTGACACTTGGAAACGAAGAATTAATAGCACTTTTTTGGATTTCCGAACCGGAACCGGAGGAATTCTCCTAACTCAGAACGACAGGTCATCCCCTAAACAAATTGGCCACTAGTCAGACATCCCACTACAGCTTTGACTTACTGGCGCATTAATTTTAAATCAGCTGAAACTTTATACTTTAAAATAGCGGTGGAGAACGTTTTGCTTATAACGGGCCTTTTTGCAGTCATAAAAACAAACAAGCATTGATAAGTTATTCAGTTCTTTAATTTTAAACCGACACATGCAATCCACCGGAATTGATACGGTGTGAATGAAATAAGTCTCGCATAGTTTTCAATGACTCTGGTTTATGTGTAAAGACACGCTTTACATTGAACTAGCCCTTACCGGGAAAATGGTACTGTAGATAGAGTATAATAAATTGAATTTCAAGTGTAGCTTAAATTACATTCACGAATTGCCTCGCGGGCAGGACCAAATGGCCTAGCGGACCAGACCAAATGGTCTCGCGGGCCGGAGGTTCCTAACCCTTGATTTAAAGCATTCTGGCAACTCGGTTAGACTTGCTGGTAAAACACGACTTTTGCCCCTTCTAGTCAGCTAGTTTTCTATGGATTGCTTCTATTGTATTTAATTGAACGCTGAGTGGTTGTAACTTCAGAACTTTCAACCAAGTCATGTTTGATCAGACAGTGATACAGCTTCGAATTGAAAAACACTCGCATTTTATATTAATCCTTTTACACGGCTGGCATATACGGCTTTAGAGGATTAATGAGCGACTTTTGCGATCATCGGTGATAAGGGCTTAGTCATTTTAGCAAATAAACGTTTCCATATTCACCTTTTTGGAAACTCAAAAAACTTTGGACCTATGAAAATACATTGACACAAATGTCACGCACCATCTTACAACTTACGTTCCGACAATGGTTTTAGGAGACATTTTAGCAAAAGTAATTTCTTAGTACTCTATGCACCAAATTGCATCTTAGGACCTTCAAATCTCCAAGCGTTTTCCAAAGGGAACCCGCATTTCTCTCTTCTGTAAGAAATGTCAAATATTTGCAGTAATTTACCTTAACATATGTCCAAAATGATGCACCAAATTGCATCTTAGGACCCTCAAATATCCAAACATTTTCCAAAGGGAACCCTCATTTGTCTTGCCCGTAAAACAATGTCAATAATGTGCACTAAATTACCTTATCTTTTGTCCAAAATGATTCACCAAATTGCATCTAAGTACCCTCAAATATCCAAAAATTTTCCAAAGGGAACCCTCATTTGTCTCTTCTGTAAGAAATGTCAAACATTTGCAGTACGGTAATTTACTTTATCATTTGTCCAAAATGATGCACCAAATTGCATCTAAGGACCCTCAGACATCCAAACATTTTTCAAAGGGAACCCTTATTTGCCTCTTCTGTAAGAAATGTCAAAAATCAGCAGTAATTTATCTTAAAATTTGTCCACAATGATGCACCAAATTGCATCTAAGGACCCTCAAATCTCCAAACATTTTCCAAAGGGAACCCTTATTTGTCTTTTCTGTAAAACAATGTCAAAAATGTGTGCACTAATTTATCTTATCTTTTGTCCAAAATGATGCACCAAATTGTATCTTAGGACCCTAAAATATATAAAACTTTTCCAAACGGAACCCTCATTTGTCCCTTCTGTAAGTAATGTCAAAAATTTGCAGTAATTTACCTTAAAATTTGTCCAAAATGATGTACCGAATTGCATCTTAGGACCCACAAATCTCGAAACATTTTCCAAACGGAAACCTTATTTGTCTCTTCTGTAAGATATGTCAAATATTTGCATTAATTTACCTTAACATTTGTCCAAAATGATGCACAAAATTGCATCTTAGGACCCTCAAATATCCAAAAATTTTCAAAGGGAACCCTTATTTGTCTCTTCTGTAAGATATGTCAAAATTCTGCAGTAAATTACCTTAAACTTTGTCCACAATGATGCACCAATTTACATCTAAGAACCCTCAAATCTCCAAACATTTTCCAAAGGGAACCCTTATTTGTCTTTTATGTAAAAAAAGTCAAAAATGTGCACTAATTACCTTTATCATTTGTCCAAAATGATGCACCAAATTGCATCCAGGGACCCCCAAATAACCAGCACATTTCCAAACGGAACCCTCATTTGTCTCTTCTTTAAGTAATGTCAAAACATTTTACAGTCATTTACCTTAAAATTTGTCCACAATGATGCACCAAAATGTCCAAACATTTTCCAAACGGAACCCTCATTTGTCTTTTTTGTAAGAGATGTCAAATATTTGCATTAATTAACCTTAACATTTTTCCAAAATGATGCATTAAATTGCATCTAAGGACCCCTAAATATCAAAACATTTTTCAAACGGAACCCTTATTTGTCTTTTCTCCGTATTTAAATGTCAAAAATGTGCACTAATTTACCTAATCTTTTGTCCAAAATGATGCACCAAATTGCATCTTAGGACCATCAAATATCCAAACATTTTCCAAATGGAACCCTTATTTGTCTCTTCTGTAAACAAATGCAAGAATGTGCACGAATTAACCTTATCATTTGTCCAAAATGATGCACCAAATTGCATCTAAGGACCCCAAAATATCCAAAACTTTACCAAACGGAACCCTTATTTGTCTTTCCTGAACGTAATGTAAAAAATTTGCAGTAATTTACCATAACATTTGTCTAAAATGATGCACCGAATTGCATCTTAGGACCCTCAAATCTCGAAACATTTTTCAAACGGGACCCTTATTTGTCTTTTCCGTATTTAAATGTCAAAAAGGTGCAGTAATTTACCTTAACATTTGTCCACAATGATGCACCAAATTGCAGCTAACGACCCTCAAATATCCAAAAAACTTCCAAAGGGAACCCTTATTTGTCTCTACTATAAGGAATATAAAAAATCTGCAGAAATTTACCTAACAATTTGTCCACAATGATGCACTAAATTGCATCTTAGGACCCTCAAATTTCCAAACATTTTCCAAAGGGAACCCTTATTTGTCTTTTCTGTAAAAAAAATGTCAAAAATGTGCAGTAATTTACCTTAACATTTTTCCAAAATGATGCACCAAATTTCATCTAAGGACCCCCAAATATCCAAAACTTTTCCAAAGGGAACCCTCATTTGTCTTTCCTGTAAGAAATGTCAAACAATTGCAGTAATTTACCTTAAAATTTTTCCAAAATGATGCACCAAATTGCATCTAAGGACCCTCAAATGTCCAAACATTTCCCAAATTGATCCCTTATTTGTCTTTTCTGTAAGAAATGTCAAAACTTTGCAGTAATTTACCTTAAAATTTGTCCACAATGCTGCACCAAATTGCAGCTAAGGACCCTCAAATATTAAAAAATTTTCCAAAGGTGGATAGGGACACCCCTCCCATTAGACGCCTCCTCAAGATCCGAAACACGGTTCAGCCCCCCAGTCTCGAAACAGCTTCCTACGCCTATGGTTTAAATTTAGAAATACGTTTTATTTAAACCATCTCAAATTACGTTTTATTTTTATTTTTTGTATTTTTTGAAGATTTTGAAGACCATGCTTTGCAAACTTTTTTTTTTTTTTGCAACCTTTTTTTTTTTTTTATGGCGAGCCGCTAATGTTTGTTACTTTGTTGTTATATTTATGTATAAAACTCCTTGCTTTACCTTCACTACTCAATGTTTGTATACAGAAACATAGTGAAAGATACTTGTGAGCGAAATAAGAGGAGGTTTGTAAGATTTAGCAAACTTTTAAAAATAAACATGGGGCGACTGCCATCTCCCTTACTGTTATTAGGTCCTAGTCAACATATCCAGGGAAGACACCCTTAAAAACTGTGTCCCCTACAAATTATTAAATTACAATTTCTATAACCCTGATATATCTTAATTATTCTTACCTCCGGAAAAATATATGCCCCTGAAGCCATGATCTCTCCCGCTTAAGCAAAAGAGGCATTTGTCATGTGTGCCTACTTTACCTTCAAAAGGAATAATTACCTTACTAACTGAATGGGTAACTCGGCAAGGACATTGCAGGGTTGTGAATCATTCTTGTGACCTTTGAAACTATGTGCTCAACGCCCTCACCTCATGGGTAACACAATGCTAAGCCGACAGGTTGTTCCAATATGAGTAAACAACTACCGTTGAAGGAACGATGTTTTAGGATATGATCTAAGCAAGTGTATTGCATAATTGTCTAAAATGTATAAAAGGGATAACATCCTGTTATTGTTTGTTTTATTTTATCTAAACAAGTATATTGCATAATTGTCTAAAATATATAAAAGGGATAACATCCTGTTAGTGTTTGTTTTATTTTCTTCTTGTTTTTGACAGAGCGGAACTTTCTGTTTGACGATGCTTTAGAAAACAGAAGCAATCAACAGATCAAGGATTCTTCAGTGGCGGCTTAAGTTGTTACAAAAAAAATACACTTTAAAGGACCCCCGTAGTGCCGTACTTCGGAAATAAATACGTCCTACTAAACGAGATGTTTACCCACAGTGTGAGAATTATATCGAAAATATTCCTCTTAATGCGTTTAGTATTCTTAGGTAAAATAATTTTTGCAACGTTATTCAGTAAAATAAAAAAAAAAACTTAGTTTAGTTCTAGGATTTTTATCTTTCCCTTGCTAAATGTTTAACAATTTGTTTTCTGAATTTATAGTTCATTATTTTTCCTTCTGGCACGGGCAATTTTGTATCGTTTCAGCTCGTTACGGTTATGATCGATGGATCAATTAGTCAATACATCGTGCTATCATGGCAGCTAGATTGGACAATTCTGATACCGTTTCTGCTAAACACTGATCATCTGGTTGCAGTAGCATTTTCTTATACTTATCTGAGGTATTTCTGGGCATTATGTTTCATTTCGGGTGATATAACCAGTTTCAAAATGTTCAATGGGAGGGAGAAAGTTTTCCTTTCGATCTAGTGGAAAGCTCGAAAGAAGCAGATGCTAATGGTTATACTGCAGAACCGTCTGTTTGCGTTTGCAAATCAATGTGTCCTCGGAAGAAGTCTTGTAGAGGAGGCTGTCCGTGCAAAAGCACGAGCAACTTCGGTTTAGCTCTCAGTGTAAATGTGGGACCAAGAAACGAAAATACTTAAATCAACTACCTCCGGTGAGCCTTAAAACTTGTTGGTTTTGCAAACAATGAGTTTCCATTTCTTCCCCATAA
>WURT03118775.1:8339-29980 GCA_009936505.3 Holothuria glaberrima
ATGTTAACTCGAGGTAAAACAATCCGGCATCAAAAGTGTATGTTACCTGCAAATGCATTCTTTACATGACGTTCATACTGTACTGTACATACTTTTCTTGTCCTCTGCTGATATTTTTTTTATAACACTTGATTTTCAGGAATTGCTTATCAAGATGGATTTATTACTAATTAATATGCTTATCAAGTTTTGCATTGCATTGCAAATTGCAGATTCATCTCTCTCAGAATATTTCGTCCCTTGATTTGCATCCATGTCTTTGAAAGGCTATTAATAGTTACATTTTGTTTTTAGAATTTCCCACGAACCTTAGTAGGAAAACATCTCTTAATTGTACAGTGCATAGTTAAGTCAACACCAGTTAAGTCACAACAGTGCAGGTATTGCAGTATATACTGTAGACCTGTGGGCCAAAATTAAGGAAATTCTGTAGCAATAAAAGTGTGGTTCTATGCATCTCTATTATGAAGTTCTGTATTTTTTATATTTTTAAACAAAAATTCAATGAGAGAATTCCACAGTGATATTACAGTTTAGTTTTGTGTCATAAATTTGTATGCACTAAATAGAAAATGAAAGCTTAGAACTAGCAGTTTTTATCTCTGCCAAAATAGTCTCAAAATGAAATTGTAATGACCTGATTGTGTAGAGTAATCATAGAAGTCTTTCGTTCTGTATAAAGCAATGTTTGGATTGACACGTGATCTTTCTTTTCATTTGGGTGTGTCGACAAACCTGGAACTTGATCATATGCAGCAGTTCAGCACACATGTATACTGTTGTAATGTACAGTAATTAGTAATAAATTATAGAGCCTTTGCTTCATTCTTGTCCTGGGTGCAAAGTTACAAACCTTGTTTTGTTTTGAAAGAATTAAATGACACAGTTTGTTGTGCTGAAAGTGGTACATTTCACTTACCATCCTTATTTCACAAATGATCTAAACAGAGAAAATTAAACAGCACAGATAAGCAGAAAATAATTTAGTGGATGATGAATTATTAAATACCAAAAGCTAGGAAACAATAAAAAAGAAAGGTAACAACTTAAGGGAGATTATGAAAATGCAAAAAGTATTAACTTTGCAGGGGATTATCAGGCCTTTTCATTTAAGGCAAGCTATAGCTAGGCAGTGCCTAAACACACCTAAGATGAATTTGAGGCGAGTCATTTACTGCTCACCTTGATTGTCAAAAAAGCTCATCTACAAGAGCTTGACAAGCTTTCTAATGTATGTTGCATCAGAAAAAATTGAGGAAACAGCTGGCAATAACAGCTTTTAGGGGAGCTGTTTATGTACAGTACTCGCCTTCGATTTTCAAATGTAAAGGCCTGGGATAGCGAAGCATTGCTTTATTAAGCACATTAGTTTCACTATGCAGGTGAATATGTTACTTATTAAAGATGTTATGTTTTAGTGTGGAAAATGTGTAATTAAGATGATATTAGTTAGGACAGTTATGTGATCTCACCACAGCTGATAACAAGTTATCATTGAACAGTGAGTTGTCATGGAGTGTAAGACAGTGTTTAGATATTAGTGCTCTTTAATGTATTATTACAAGAATATATACCAAGTAGACATGAGTAAAACACTTTTGAAATCATTTTGCGTTTTGGTGAGTGAAATGGGAACTTTTTGTGGGCCTGTACAATTCTGCTTTCACTTACAAATATGAATTCTAACTTCTGAGCATTAACATTTCCAACCTAGATCATCAGCTTTCCTACCTGAGTGTACCCTGTCAGCATTTGTAAAGGCTACTGTAATATACCAATTCATGTTGCTCTGGCAGACATGTGTACTCACCCCTTGCTACATCTAATTTGCTTGAAAGACTGCATCGTCCTTTGTGGCTTGCTGTCTCACAGACACTACTCTGCCAAAGTGGCCTTTGGTTGTGCTATTCTAGGCAGTTTCCCTTCCAGCTCCACTTGGGGTCACGCTAATGCAAATTAGATGTAGCAAGGGGTAAGTATATCTGGAACATCAATCCCCCCCCCCCCCACCAACACCTTCCGGGTGGGTGTATTCTCAAGGGGTGTGAATGCTGCAAAGCCATAATAGTCAAGGACAAATCTAGCAAATCACAGAGAGAAAGAGGATTTTCATGATAACATTTTACTGTTTTATTGAGGCCTGGTTCATATGTTTTGTACATGTCTGTCTGTTTAAGGTGCACACTACTTCTTCTCTAATTGGTGTACGAATTTAACATTTAAGTCTACTGTACATAATGAGCCAAAATTGTGAGGTAAATTTGTTTGTTATCAACCTCCATGGATGATACATGTTACTGCCAGCAATTTGCAGTGAGTTGCAGTACTACGCACTGGTATTAATTAATCATTGCAGTTCCGGTATTCATTAATTTTAAATTTGTAACTTTCAATCATTCATCTATGGCAGAATATCATCCTCTCCTGTAGTCTGAAACTTTCAGAATAAAACACCATGATCATGTTATTGGCATAGGCCTAAATTTTTTATGAGCTTTAATTATACACATACTGTATAAATACTGTGATTGTACAGCACAGATCTTGTCTAGAGCGGCTGGTATGGTATGTGTCACACCAGACATCACACTTTTCAGCATGAGAATTTTGTCACTTTGTGCCCAGAACCATTTGGTACGTGTAGCTCAGTACTATTGTTACTGCAACTACTCTACCATATCAATATACAAATTACAAGGTGTTGCTGTATACTGTATGAGCAGCTCATTTTTAAGGTCAATTGAGATTCAAAACCAACAGCATTTGTGCCTGGTTATTTTACTGGTAGGTGTAAATGCACAGACAGACAAGTGCACCAGATCAAATCCAAGGGTAATGAATAACCTAGTAAGACTGGTACCCTGCTTGGCAGTCTCATGTTTCACAGTGCAAGTGAACTATTAGTCTGGTTACAGTATGTAATGTGGAGGGTAGAAACTTTGCTTACTGTCCAAGTTCTGCATGCTGCTCTTGATCAGAACATGGAAGTAGGTAGTACTTCCATGATCAGAATAGCTGCTGTTGTTCTGAAGTGATGTAGCCAAACTAACAGCTGTTTTTGACAAGTTTTGTACAGTTTTCCTTTGGAAACTGGAAAGTGACTTGCACAAATTTGAGCAGTTAAAGAATGGCATGGCTTGAAACATGGTATACTAAGGTGCTTGCAGGTACCAGAAATTTATGGGAGGGGCAGGGGAAGAGGTATGTGAAGGCAGTTGTCCTCTCCCCAGCTCTTTAGAGCTGAAACCTGTAGTTCAAAACTGCAAGTACTTGTACCATCAACATCTTGGACCTGGTTAATCGTTCAGTCACTGGAGTCTTTAGCATGTAAAAGCTAGGCCTCAGAAGTGCTGTACCTGTAAATATGGAGCTTTTTGTAGATTCACTGGCTCAGATATTGAGGAATTGGTTACAAAGTTACCTGTAACTTTGATTAGTTTAGAGTTTTAGCTAGTAAGGTGTGTATGTATACGTGAATGTCAAATGCAACCTAGGCAGCCCTGCCAGACCTATTTGAGAAAATTTGTGAAAGCGCGAACAAAGACTGTGGTGTCCATTGATAACAGACTGCTTAGCCGCTATGACGCGATTTTGACACAAGGACTTTTCGATTTAATGCACTAATGTTCATGGCAAAGAATTAAAAAATAGGGTTTCATTTGTTCCTTAAAGTTGATGCAGTGTGAAAGCATGGCTTTGAAATTTCTAGTGATTTCTAGTAATTTTCTCATAATGGGTACTGTATATTGACCCAATGGATAATTTCTTAGAGGAAACACTTGACCTGATGAAAGTAATTCTTCTTGACTGCACATGTGGTCAGGGTAAACCAGCTGTGCATTCTTGTTTTCTGCAGGGCATACAGACTATGTCATTATATTGATTGGGTAAGATTGTTCATGGTTTTAATGACCATACAATTATTAAAATAATATACAGATGGCAGAGATGTAAGATCTTCACTGTACACTACAGTTTAAATATACGACAGTACTGTACAAGTACAGAGGTAAATCAGCTGTATACAGGATGAGGATATATTTAAACAGTTCCCATGAGCGTTTAGTATCATTGCCATTGATTGATAACTGTGAGTGAGAGGATGCACTTCATCTAACGCTTCATGTGAAAAGCAAATCTTATTGAAGTGTTCTGCGAAAACCGAGATGACTCCATGACTAGTGTTATTCATTGTCTTGCAGCTTTTGGGATTTGATGACCTTTGGGTGAGCAGCTGTATCCAGTTTATGTACTAAAGTGCGGAACACAAATCCATCACCATGCCGAGGCCGGTAAGTAAAAGACAGCTTTGACACTCCTCACTTCTTTGATTTCTGCTTTGTTGTGCCCAAAAATAGCGATCTGCATACTTTGAATTTGCACGTGTTCAAGTTACATTGAGTTATACTACAGTATACATTATGGAAGCAGGAACTATTAACCCTTAAGATGATACCAACAGCAAGAACGAGAGAAATTAACTATTTTGCCGTTTGGAAGAGAATGTCCATGCCTTCACAGTTTATCAAAGAATAAAGAGAATAAAAAAATTATAGAATAAATCTGTGTTTTGCACAGCGTTTTTGTAATTTATTGAATTTTTTTACTAGATTAAGCAGCAGTTAAATGAGCTGGTATACATACGGTTGTAAAATATGATGCTATCAGTACAGGATAAATTATTTCCTGTAAATAACAACATCAAACATCTGTATTCTAAATTCCTTGTATGAAACTTAAAAATTGTGGATATTCCCTGTGACGCTTTTTTGCCAAGAGGTGGGTTTAGCAAGTATATTTTGTTGCTTAAACTTTGAAAGTTGAGAGCATTTAAGTCAAGAGGGCTTGGATAAGAAACATCAGATATCTTTGCAGTGATGCTACCTGATTGTGGAAGAAGTATGTCTATCAATCCCCCCCCCCCCCAGGTATACCTCATGATATCTAGGGATACAATCACTAACCTAAATGGGCAAGTTATGAAGATTTTTCTGCCACATATATTTTTTTTGTGCAGCTTAAGTAGGTACTGGAAGAGGTTCTCGTTCATTTATAACTTTCAGCATATTGTTCCAATGTTATAATGATGTAATTAAGACTCTAAGGTGTAACTTAATTTTGCAATGCTAAGCAAGCACAAATATGTTGTACACTGTAGAAAAAGCCAATTAAAATATCACATGGTGAGTCAGGTGACATGACATAGGTTCCATATGCTCATTTTGATTCAGATGTATATTTTTTCAAGTTGGAAGGCTGCCTTAGATTAAAAACGGTAGATTAGGGTGCTTTTGTTGAAAACCCGGCTTACTTTGACTGTATTGAGCATCCAAAACACAATTTCCTAGGGTCTTTTCACCAAAGGCACTACCGCAATGTGACACAATGCAGGGCTCTACATTAACACTCGTCCATTTGCCCCTGGGGCGAGTAAAAATTTTCCAGGGTAAGCTCTCTCTTGTTTCAACTTGGCCAAATGGGCAAGTAGGCCTTGCAACTCCTATCTCAAAATTTTGAAGTGCGAAGAAAAGATACTTTCCCACAGTAAGAAGGAAATGAATTAAAACATCGCATTTCACAAGTCACACCACTCTTGAGAAAAAAGGTTAAGGGACCCTAGACCCTTGGTTTGAGAACCCTTAAATTAAAAAACAGTTTAGTATTGTAAATGTGGAAAAACTTTTCAACTTAAAAGATGGGAGAAGTTTGGAATTTAATAATTGTTAAGAAATTTAAAGATTGTTGTCATCCGTGTGACTGTCAACAACAATGTGGGGAATCAAAATTTTGTCTGCCCTACCACAACGGGTAAGTAAAAAAATGCCAGGGCAAGATGATTCCAGTGGTTGCTTGCCTGACTTGGCAAGTGAGTTTGAAAATAAGTGTAGAGCCCTGTGATGGGATACAATAAAAAAAGTTGCAAACACGTTCTTACTTAGATCCATCTACACTGTAGGTGATATGATGTGGTGCTATCAGTATATGATACAATGAAAAAGAGTAAGAAGTAAATTCAACTTTCACCTTCTTTCTTGTATAATACTGTATATATCATAATGTATCATGTTGCATGATATTATTTAAAGTGTGAGAGGCTTGAGAGGAAGCCTCACAGCCTTTTAATGCCACCACCTTTTATCCACACTGCCATTACTCTGGTAAAAACACTGTGCACACCATGTGCTTAAACTGCATGTAAAACTGTCTGAAGCCCCTTACGGAGTAAGAGGTACTCTAGACTTGGAATGAAATCTAACTGCTGATTTTTTTTTTTAACACAACTTTCAAACATCGAAGAAAATTTATTATTGTGGTTACATGGAATGCTTGCACATGTAGACACAGTTTGAGTACAATAGATGGAACAAAATTTTTATCTGTAGGTATCCTTCCATGGAGAGGTAGTGTAAACTACTGTAGAAATGTAGCCACTCATAAAACAGTTCATTAAACAAATTTTGTGCAATTAAATTTAGTGTGCTCACTAGCACAGGCTGTGGACAGGTTTAATCTGTGACTAGAAACATTCCAAACTCATATTTTGGCTCTATATCTGGGAATTTAACTTGAGGCCATAAAAATTCCTCAGAATATCACATTTTGCTACCTTTGCCTGAACTGCAGAGTTCACCACTTCAGAGCCAATTGTAAAACACAGCACACCAAATGAAATGATACTTTGTGGTAGGATGCTATACATTACTTACAACATACATTTCTTTACATGTGGTAGACTACTATGTAGATTGGCAAGTCTTGGCATACTGACATCATGAATATCAGACTCAACATAACTTCGGGACCTTTAACCCTAAAGGGTAAAAGGTGGAATCATTGTCAGGAAACACAGAATAGGAATTTGTAAATCATTACTGTGTTTGTATTACAATGCACATATTGGAAGCAAATTTTGTGAAAAGCTGTTTCAGGTTAGTGGTACTTTGGGTAAAAGCACCTGTCCAGAAGAATGCCTGGTACAAAAGCATAACATTTGATGAGATTTGTGTATGTACAGTACTTGAGTGTTTTGGGATTTGTGTGCAATGATTACTATTGTTGTATTATAGGGGGCAGTGCACAGGTTAAGTCGTCTCAGAATGAAATTGGAACTGTTTGTCTACTTCAAAATGCCATGGTTGTTTCATTGAAAAAACATTGTGGATACTGTAAACTATAAAATTTTTAAGTATAATGTGTAGGGCTACAATAGCAGGCAGAATCATCATACAGTCAGTAAACAATGTGGGATCATGAATTCTGTCTCCTGTTGTGAACCTGACAGCCTTAGTACTTAATGTCATGTGTTTTAGGTCAAGGCAGGCCTGTAAAGACCTACTAAGGGTAAAGTAGGCATCATGTGGATCTGAATCAGTTATTAGAGCAGGCTTATTATTGAGACAACAATACTCAAAACATCTATGCCTGCAAAACCTTTTGCAGTAGGAATTTTGGATCAAACATTTTCCAGACACATGCACAGTAACTGGTAGTAATCAGCAGTGCAAAAGTACCATGTAATAAAAGATCTTAAGGTACTGTATAAAAATTTTCAAATGTGATTTTCTTTGAACACAGTATTTTGAGATTTTATGGTGATGGATAATGCAACTTGATATCCACACATACATGTGCTTACAGTACAGTATATGAGAGGGAAGCTTAAAGAATCAAGGAGACATATCTTGGTACACTAGCTAAGCTTCCGTGATTGGGGCTTTTATAAATAGCCCACCTCCAGCAAGTTTGTAGAGTGACAAGAGCCTGTATAAAACATTTACATTCAATTCAAAACTTGCTGTGCCTTTTTACATCCAAGCTCATAACTGAAGTGGGAGAGAGGAGGTGGGGAGAGGTGGGAGGGGGGGGGGAAGAGGTGGGGGAGATGGGGGGAGATATGGGAACAGTGGGACAGTGCCTATGATGACAAAAATTATCATTGCCTTAGTGCATTTTATTAAAAAAAAATTTTTCCCCTTCCTCCTCTCGAGGTATTTCCCTTCCCTTTAGTGTTTTGTCTGGCTGCAGGCCTGTTTACATCCTAAAGGGAAATATTGCGTTTAAAATGTGCCAACAAGGCATATAAAGAAAATAGCTTTAATCATTATTTAACCATTTAGTGTTTAAATAACCATTAAATCTCAACAATAAACTCTAGTAAAAAAAAACTATTATTTCCCTAAAATGTTATGCATTACAAGAGTAACACATGTTGCATCATTTGAATTTTTGAAAGTTTAGGTGAACAAATTACTTTTGTGCAACAAATGACCAAATTACTCCCTGTGAGAGTCTTATTTCTTGAAAGAAAGCTACAGCACTGCCTTATTTTGAATTGTCTATCATTCTGTATCTTTTAATATTGGTTTAAAAATATGAAAACTCTGTAAAACAACGCACAATATTTCACTTGAAATACTTCATTGGAAAAGCACTCTACAGCCATGGGCTAATTTTAGTACAAGCATGGAGTCTCCTATGGGCTGTACGGTGGGCCAACATACAGTGTTAAAACTTTAAAATTAGACATAGTGATCAGTCCAACCTTCCTCAACAATTCTCCCCATTGAAGTGAACAAGTGACTGTAATTTACTGTAATTGTGCGTTCTCTGGCCTACAAAAGCAATGCTTTTGTCACCATTTAGCTTCATTTGACCTTTGGTGTAGTAACCATACCTAAATAGTCTTGAATTCATATATTAAGTAACCCCTCATTCATATCCTACAGTATGTGGTAAGGTTCCATTGTTGTGCTTGAATAGTGATAGCACAGTACTACTGTATGTATAGTATATATCCTAGACTGCAGTACTATCATGTGTCAGTAATACCCACACCCTTGCATGCGTATCTAGGTATCTGTAGATCTAGTGTACAGTGAGTAAGGGGTTCCATTAGCCAGGGAGATGCTAGGTACCAACTGGTAACAATAGAATCACAAAAGCAGGCTTTGACAATATTTTTACCAATGTTACTTGCCTGTCCATCAGTGTACAGTATTGTACATGTTCCTTCCCCTGAAGAATATTTACTTGTTCAGTTTGAATCTGCTTAATAGCCTCTCTACCACCATCTTAGTAGCCAGGTCTATTCTCTAATGCTACATCCTGAATGGATGGCCCGGGAGGAGGTCTAAGGTCCTCTCCTTAGAACAACTTTTCCAGTGGGAGGTGCCTAGATGGCAAATAGTGCAGTATACTTTATATTTGGCCCAACTTTAATCACCTTGCAAATTAGTTGGAAAGTACAATTGTAATGACTGCTTCTTTGCAGAATGGAATCAAGGTGATTTCTTTGAAAAACATGTGCGCAGGAATTACTCTTCAGATGTTTTGTGTGATTCATTTCTTTTGCGTTATGCGACATTTGTCGCACAAATACAGCATGGCTAAGTTACTGCTCTGCGCTCTTTGTGGAGAAGACTGCTGGGATTCTTGCCTAACAGGCTACGACAATGAGCAGCGCACTTGCTCAAAGTGATATTGTTCATGTCCTGGAATGCCAGGTGGGGGAATTTGTTGGGCCCTGCACAAAAGTATTGTACCGTACTGTATCAGTTTGATGTGAACTTGTTGGAGCTGCTCGAGATACACACATGTAGGTCTGCATGCAGCCTGATTGCTTTCTTGCTTGCTCATCCAGTTATGCTTAAAGTATTGTTTCCATTCAGAGCTGTAACACCTTTTGGGCATTGAGTGCCAGATTTTCTCCAGCAGTAGGAGTTAGCCCCAGGACTCACAAAAAGTGTTAACCAAAGAGACTTTTCCAGCAACTACATTGTAGAGGTTTTTCAAGTACAGTTTCCCAAAAGGTTTTTCAAGTACAGTTTCCCAAGAGGCCCTTTGACTTGGTTCATGAAATTCATTAAATTTTTCCAGACCTGTAAAGTTTTCTTCATACTGATGACAAATGGTTTATTTTTGAACCTAGGGTATTGGAATTGTCTTAGTATTATCAATATCAAATTACCAACTTAATGCGATACTTGAACTACAGGTAGTGAACAGTGTAACAGCATACTGCAGTATCCATGTCGGGTAGGTTTAGAAGGGTACCCAATACTTTACCCATAGTCTGGAGATACTAGTTTACTCTGAGGGAATTTTATGTACTGGTTAAAAAGGTGCACAAATATTCTGTTTGGGGGATTGACTCTAAATTTTCATCAAAACTAGCAATTTACTGTATTTCCTATAATTCATACACTGTGGTTTTCTGTTCACTTGATTGCTATGAGCCAAAAGTAGCCTGCATGTTAACTGTAAATTAAGACTCAACAAGTACTACAGTCCTACAAACAGCTGCTGAAAATCTACAGACATCAGAATTTAAAGGTGTAACGATATGGACTTGCTACAGTATTGCTACAATGTACTGTAGGTACTGTGCAGTATTCTACTTGTGTCATTGCCTCTTGTGTTATTGTCCATGAAAAGCATAGCATTGATGCAGCAGTTAGATATGTATCTGAAACTACAATCAATAAAATAACAGTTTAGAGTACGGTTGCGGGGCATTATATTGTAGCAAAATAGAATCCAAGGTCACAACTCTTTTCGAAGAGAGAGTAAAATTCCTGCCATTGAATTGAAAATGATATTGCCATAGGCATTCTTTGTATATCATATTTGCATTAGGGTTACCTAATGTTAAAGGTTGCGCAGCGTGTAAACTTGAAAGTTCATAAGCTGATGGTATTATTTTTCATTGTATTTCAGGCTTTGACTGACTGTTATGAATAAAGTGGTCATAAAAGTCTATTTTATTGCTGATTTCAAATAGTACAGCCATGTGGTAGGCAATATTTTACAAACATGGCCATTTCTTTTAAAATGCAATATCTCTAGTGCACTGTTTGGAATTTGGATGGAATATTTAGACTAAAGGCCCTTTCAGATTTCACTTCAGCTAAGACGTAATGTGATACAATCATCCTGAATCAGGGGTGGCACCAGGATTTTCCAGACAGGGGGCCAGCAGCCCAAAGGCTCTACAAAGCGGATGAGTTCATAAAAGGATGAGGAAGACAAAATTTTGCTTTTTTTTTACAATAAAATGAAAATTTTATAGTTTTATTGAAGAAATTTTTTAAAAAATTTGGATTTTTATGGATGATTACATACCAGTATGTGGTTTTTTTTAGTAAGATTGGAAATTTTGGGGTCTTTATTGAAGAATGTACTCTTCCTTTTATCAAATTCAAGCAGATCGTCAGGCGACAGAAGGTAATTAGGATTACAGAATTTATTGTATGGATTAAGACTTCTTGAAAAAATACACAGTCTCCCCATTGAGGGGGCAGGGCCATCCGTCCCTGATGGGGCGCCATGGTCCCCCTTGGCCCCCTGCTGGAACCACTCTTGGATACGATACGATAAAAAAGTTGAAAACAGTGTAGGCTAATTACTTAGACCCTTTCACACTTGGCTCGATTCAACAAGATAAAAATTGAGTTGGAATTTTTCAACTTTCACCCACTTGTTGTAGATAGTGATACTTTGTGTGACCATTGATAAGATAGAATTACTGTTTGGTTAGATCACGTGGCTAATCGGTCATTGGAATATCACTGGGAGAGGAAGAAAAATCTTTGTCTGTAGTGTGTGAAAGGGCTGGCAACATTTCGTGTTGTATGTTATATTATCATATATTATCCTGTCGTGTTGTATTGCATTTTATCATATCATGTTTTTGTGAAATAGGCTCTATTGTTCACTGTTAGCCAAGGCCAAATCTGCAAACTCGTTTGATATGAATATTTAAGTTTCATCCTGTTTTGCATATTAGATAAAGCATAGCCTATTATAGCCCTAGGCTTACTAAAGAAGGGGAATGGTAGGGCATTATGCAAATGACTTAGGCTATGGCAATAGAGTAGGTATGCTTGCAAAGTGCTCAGGACTGCCATATGTTTTGAAGCCTGCATGGTAAATTTGACTTGGACTTTTGCTTCTAAAGACTTTCAGTGTAGTGAAAGCATGCAAAGACAGGTATTTATACTGTAACACTTATCACTAACAATCATACATTACCTGTACTTACAGTAGAACTTTACTGCTTTTTTTTTGCAGGTCTTCAAAATCATATTTTCTGTAATTTAACCCTTGATTTGAACAGAAATTTTTTTTATTTCTCTAAAAACAATGGGAGAGTCAGTGAGCAAGTCAGTGGGAAAGGTAAGGAAAAGAAAGCTCTGGGCAAAGTGGGCTGCCCTAGTGAACAGCATAGCTAGGGCAATGTACATAAATACTATTATTGGGTCTAACTGTACTTGTAGATGTTAGCAGTTTTACCTGTGTGTTAAAAACTTGAGTACTGCAGTGTCTTGATGGCATGTTGTAGGGAATAATACTTATGATTAAAACTTAATCACTATGGAGTTCCAAGCTATCTGTCATTCATTTACACTTTGCACAGTTTTTCTGCAGGAGAGACAGTAGTACTAGATAGTCAAGTACTGTATGACAGATAGGAGGAAATTATTATGAGTTCCATTGCACTACAGTATTATTGTATGATGGTTAAGTACAGAAAAATTCTCACACGCTGTTTGAGTCCCTGATGAGTAGCCAGGCCCTTGGATGTATTAATTGCTAGAGATTTACTGGACCTTATAGACACGAGGCTACTATTAGAGAGGACAAACTCATTCAAGGAAGTAGTCAGCAGCAATTCAATTAAGTAACAACTTCCTCATTCATTGATGTCAGTCTCAACATAAATTGTGTCACGTGGTTTGCCTCTGTGGTACCATAGTATGTGCAAAAGTGTACAACAATGTAGAATTTTATACTTAAGTATTTTTATCGTGTACTGTATAGCTTTGTATGTACCTTAGCTTATCATCTCATTTTAGATTTACTGTAGTTCTGGTAGTGTACAGGACACATCAGTGCATTGCAGTCATAATACAGTACTGTACCGTAGTGAACTTTCCTGGGAGTTGAGTACTCTATCACAGGAATTGTTGCTGTTAGTTAAAGCTACAGTATAATAGAGGCCTGTAGTACAATGTACTGCACTTTATAAATGTTCCCCAGCAGAAATAACTACTGAACTTTATGTCTATTGCCAAACTATTGTTGATCATACAATTAAGAACCATACTGCACAGTATTACAATCAGGAACTAAACAAGATGGACAGGCTCCACTTGAGAACCTATTGTGCATCAGTTTAGTCATGTGGATCTTATACTTTAAAGCCTTGTACAGGGCAGAGGAGTTTTCATGCAAGGGATGAGTAGGCTACTGTATGTTTCAACATTTCTGTTGTCCACAGTGAATCTACATCGCCCCTCTCTAACCCCTTATTTACAGTTGTAACCCTCACTTACCGGTAATACTGTAAGGTCCTGGCAAGTCTTGATCACACAGTGGAGAAGGCCAGGCCCCCAATAGAGGGTGGCCTTCTGCATCCTCTTTCTCACTTGCCTCATCAGAAACTTTGACATGTAATTTGTGATCCTGAGCTGTTTTCTTTCAAAATTGTTGGGTCAGTTACCTTCTACTGTAAGTTTTGGATACAGTTGTAGATTGGGGGTAAGTGTCGGAGGTCATACTGTAGATTCACAAACCAGGGAGCTTTGGAAAATCTACAGTACTTCAGTCATATTGTATTTACCTCATCTATTTCTAACAAAAAATTCTTCACTTGTTCCTTTGTAATATAAGCTGTTTGGTTGTGTTTCTAAAGTGCCTGGAGTAACTACACTTTTTGCTCCTGATTTGGTAGAGGTCTAATGTGTTATTGTTAAGAATATTAGTGGGTTGCAGTTCAACTAATTTATGTATCAGTGTCCTTAACATCTTTACGTGTACTATACCTTTGGCATAGATCACAGGGTGAGGTATCATAAATTTGCCAGGCTCTAAGCACTTAAAAAATTCCTGTTCTGTGCATACTGTCTTCCATGTGTACAATGGACTCCACAAAATTGTAAATTTATTTTATGTTACAGTAACTTTTGTAGCACAGTACAGTTACCAACATGCAGTAGCCTTTATGGCTGCATGCTCCAAATTACACCTGCTCTGTAGTGTACACTGTGCTGTTTATAGTGTAATTGACCACTGTACAGTACACTCTTAATTTTTCGTTTGCAGTAAGAACTGAACCATGCAAGATAACCAATTCATTAAAATTTAATTAATGTATACATGTAAAGTGAGTCCTTCACTGCAATTTGTTTGTCAAAACAGAGATTCGTTGAAGCTGAAAGACACGGATAATTTAAACAAGAATGGCTTGTCCACAGTTACAGCAAGCAAGGTCAATGCTTACAATACTTGGTGTACAAGGACATTAACTCATAACATACTATGGAAAATATTATTTTGGCAGCAATTGATAATTAAGCGCGCTATTTGTATTGACAATTGTTTCTTTGTCCATTGTTAAAAGGGGGATGGGAAACTTACAGTAGATGCATATCTTTTTCTTGTCAAGTTATAATGGTTTGATTTTACTGATATCGATTTACTTATTCGGTGAGACTTATTTAATTCCTTCAAAGTTGAAAAATTCTTGAATTTTGTTCCTTTGCAGGTCAACGTACGCGTTGTTACTATGGACGCAGAGCTGGAGTTTGCCATCCAGCCAAACACAACAGGCAAACAACTCTTTGATCAGGTAAGTATTATTTATGAAGATCACAGTGTTGGATTACAGGGAACTGATACATGAGAAATTGCCAATTAGTGAAGCAAAGAAAGTATGGAAATAATTTCTGTTAAATTGATCAATGTTGATCAGTCTTTTCTTTCGTACTGTATGAATATACACTTGGATGCACAATTGTACTGTTTATCATAACAAAGCTTAAGTGTATGTGGGCTTCAAGTTTTCTACACTTCATTAACATTGCCTCTCCTTACAGTACCCTCTATTTAAATACTGTACATGCACTGGAACCCTCCCATATCAGCTAATTCAGGAATTAGGCTCTGGTAAGCTGTGTCAGTTTCAAGTTCTCAACACATGTTACGTAGTTCTTTGAAATGGATTATGTCCGTTTGCACATAATTAAATACCCTTCAAGCAATCTGAGCTTTGGTGTAAAATAATGTACTTAACACTGGTTTTACAAGTGACAAGTGGAGATTTATTTACTTGAACATAAAATTTGTAAAACATATGAACCATGCGTTTTCCAGATTTTCAAGTCATGTTCTGTTGACAGTATGTGATACTTTTAACATTCCTGTCTATTGTACAAGTTCACTCTCTTTGACCGTTTCAGAATGCTACCTCAGTTATCAGGCCTTTCAGGCTGTAGTCTTTTGTGTGGAAGATAGTTTTTTGTGTAGGCTATGTGATCAGCCAGTTGTCTGCATCTGTTTAAGAGATGTAAACATATGTCATGACTCATTGGATGCTTGCACCATCGGGAGGTATCTGAGCAATTGGGAGAGAAGTTATGTCTGAATCAGATGTAATGGTATACTTCAGAGGAAGCATAGGTCTAGAAACCGTGATGGGTGGAAACCTTTCAAAAGCATGTACCGTATGCTGTCTATTAAGGCTGACATACATGTAAACTTCTGTTACACGTAGAAAATTGTCTTCAACGCCATTATTTATGATAGATTATGTAACCAAAAAGAGATGCTATTCCCTGGCAGTCAGTATAGATTAAATCCCTCAAGTGAAAGATGAGGTGGAATTCTTTTGATGCCCTTTAATGTTCTCAAGGTAATATCTACTGGATTAACAAGATATGCAGCTGGTAGGCTACAGTATTTCTCAGACTCGGTACTGCAGGTATATGAATTACAATAAGTGTAAAAACTGTTTTGGATAGGAATCTCAGTCGTTTTGGAAGGAGGTCAAAGGTCATCTGAGATTACCAAAGGTAACTCTTTGCAAGGAAAAGTTACATGATATTTCAAATTAGGAAGCACTGATACTTCACTGAGGCCAATACTGGTGCTGAGATCAAGGCCACACCCTCTAAAGTGGGAGACGAGACCAGCCAGCCATATGATTACCAAGCCTGCAAGCCTGATCATAATTCAATTTGTGTTTCTGTATATCTTAACTTAGTGGAACATATTCTTCAACAGTTGCAAATAAGAAATTGATTAAAAAAATGTAACATTTTGATAGGAATCATTGGAATGGAAATTGGTCTCATTTAATAGTTGGTCCTAGGTGGGTCTTGAACAGGTGTGTAAATTTTGTAGACCAGAATATATTTATTCCTTCTTCAAACAGTGCAGTATATAAAGAAGTCTGGTATGCTTTGAACATGCCACAGAGCATTCTGTTAAAAGACTTTATCACATGTAGGCAAGTATGTTATTTCATGTCACCAGACCTTTGAAATTTAAAGGGAAAATGCAGTCCCCCCAATTTGAGTTAGTGTACCCCAGTGCACTAGTTCAGGAATGGCTCATATCAATCATGCGACAATATTTTTGTCACTTATTTCTTATATTTATGCAGAGTAACTCCTTGGTTTACCTTCAATATTCAATGATTTAATCAGGAAATATTACAAAAAATACTTGTGAGAGAAATAGGAGGAGACCTGTAAAATTTAGCAAATTTTTGAAAATAAACTTGGGGTGACTGCCTTTTCCCTTTTAAAGATTGATGATCAGTAATTATCTCATGGAATATTTGGAAGATTAATACTTTAATTCTTTTGCAAACATGGTATCCATAGCAAATTGTCTTAATACATTCAGAAGCAGAATGCAGTGTTTCAACTTTTAATATCCTGGTTTTCAAGATAGTATGGTGCAAATTATTGGCAATAGGCCTATTGGTTTAGAGGTGTTTCACCGATGTTATGTGAATGCGCATCCTTTTGGTTTTGAAGGGCAAGCGTTCAATTTGTCAACACACGCATTAAGCATATTTAACAGTGTCACAGTAGTATCTATGGTTAGGTCATGCACATGTGTTGTAAATACGCTTACTGCATGTGTATTACCCTTCACTGCTGGGCAATCTCCATTGTGGGACATCACATGAAGTCCCTCTAAAAGGCTGACTTTGCCTACATAAGTAGTATTTGTAAGATCTGTGAAGTTGACAAGAAATGCTTTTTCTACACTAAAGATACAGTATTACTGTGACTTAAGCTTTTGCTGTGAGATGCAGAGGTGAGGCTACATGTATGTTCTAAATAGTGTCTGAAGAAAAGTTTCAGTATTGTAGGTTTAACACTAGGACTTGTCTCTTCAAAATTCAGTGGTGTTATACAGCTATTGAGCATGAATTTGACCTTCTTTGTGTTATGTTAGTACTTGACAAAATAGCAAATGACATACTTTTCCTACAGGGTGAACATTAATAACATTTAGTTTATTTAAAATAGGCACTTTAGTTCTGAAACATCAGATTGGTACGGTGCTATCCGATGTACAGAACCGAAATCTGTATACGGTACAAATGTTTGTTGTAGTGATATTCTTACTACCTTACTAAGTTACTGCAAGACCAACCCTGGCCCCATAGAAATACAGTGTAAAACAATACAAAGTACACTTTACCTTCTTGCTATTGTAGTGTTAATATTTGTTACTGTGTACAGGTTTCTATGACAAGTGTGTTTTTATGAAGGTCAAGCTGGTTTTCTGAATAGGTTTGTGAAAAGAAACACCTTTGTCATTTCCTGCTTGAATACCAGACATGGCTGGAGTACTATGGGGAAGTAAAGTAGGGTAAGTCACAAATAGTGCCCATGTTGCAAATATTTGGGATCAGCGTTTGCATTTTTGATTCCTTGACGTAGTCAGAGGAATCTATGCGATGGTGATGTCTGGTGTGTGTACTGTATGTATGTGTGTGTGTATGTGACACTTTTCTTGTAAACACGATATCTCCAGAAGGGTAACCTCTAGGGATCTAATACTTAGCATGTAGATACCCCTTACTGAGAAGATGGTCCGTATTGCTTTTGGTGAAGGTCAAAGGTCATTTGGGGTCAGGAGAGGTCAAAAGATCAAAACCTTTTAAACTCGATATCTCGAGAAGGGTACTGTAACTGTGAGTGATCTCGTACTAAGCATGTGGATTGCCCATATTACGTAGATGATCCCGAACGTTTTTGATGGACGTCAAAGGTCATTTGGGGTCACCAGAGGTCAAATACTGAACACTCGGAAATTGCTTGCAAACTCAATATACCAGGCGGTGACTTTTTTTTTCGTAGGATGGCAATGAATGACCAGCGCCAATGGACCAATCAGTTGTTTCGAAATAGGTCATAATATCCCAAATTCCAATAACAGCTTTTCTACCCTTTTTTATAAGTCTAACAGTGGAGTATGAAAGAACAGGTCTGTCAGCAGCTGTCAATTACTGGCAATTTCAGAGATAGATCTTTTGTTGTTTACATCGTTACGTGTTGTTCACAATCAGTAATCCTCATGTAACAAAAGAACTGCCCGCTGCGTGGATGTGATTGCAACTCACCGCTGCGGTATTCGATGCCAATTCCCTTTGCTATCCTACGATAAAAAACTTGCCCGCTCGATTTCATGCATGCGTATTACAAGGTTTCCTTCACTAGCGCTACTACTTCCGCACACAGTCATATGCCATACATAGCACATGCATACTGTAAATTTTATGCATACCTACCTACGCAATACCCGCCGATAAGTACTGTATGTACCTGTGGCACTGTGGCTTTTGTTGCTGCGTAAACTCTTTATACACAAGGCACAACGATTTGGAAACGTTCGTTCGGTTGTTGGAAGCCCAACAGTTGAGTTACGCTACTCTGTTGTTGTACGATTTCGGCAATATTTTTCAAGTTTGCTTGAACAGAAATTAACTACACTTGTTCAAAGTTTGTCTGTCTTTTTTCAGATGGCCATTTCTCATTTTTGTGGTGACAATATTAGGCCTTTAGACTAGGTAACTTTCGGTGTTCTCTCCTCTACTACAGTACTGTATTACTATTAGTGTTAGCCTAGCCTAGGCTAAAGAGTAACTTACTGTCACTGTTTTACTGTTAGGCTACGCTTAACGTTAACTAAGTTACAGTCAGACCCGGCGCTATCAGTCTGAAGAATAAACATCGCACAGAAAAACTTCGCATGTAACGCTCTTGAAAATATTCCATCGGCTTATTAAAAGGTTTTTTTAACACCAGCTCTCAGTACGTTTAGGCCTAGCCTAAGCCTAAGGAATATTTTGTCCACTAGGCCTAGGCTAGGCCTAGATAAATTCGGGACGGCTCTGAATATGACAATCATTTAATATCACATAGGCTATATACATGTTCCGTATTTTCGTGGGGTTATTTCGTACAGTCCCATAATCTAGCCATACCATACTCACCAGGCTAGGCAGATTTTTCAGTCCAGCGTGTTTATGACTATGAACTGAAGTGTACACAGTTTTATTTCTAGCACAAGAAGCCTTCTAATTGCTGAGAAAATGGAACATAATTGCAGCAATAATTTTCAGTTTGAAAATTCCTTGGCACATTTCCAAGGTTGCAAAATCCTGAAGACTTTCACGGCGTGCTGTAAATTTTTGTATAAAAATTCATCTCATGAGAAATAAAGTTAATTTCATTGATACATGGGTCGTAAAAATGTTAGTATGCACCAGACTGTGACATACACCTTCATGTAGTGTCACAGCGCAGTAATCAAGTAGTGCTGTCGTAGTCGGGGAATTACGTACAGCAGCAAACCTATGTAGACGTCCACATTTATCTGTATGTCTACACATGCCTATACATATGGGTAGTGGAAAAGAATGATGAGACCAAATGGTCATTAAGAAAACTTAACAAAGTTTGTTTGGATATAATTTTGTGTTGAGACATTTTGGAAAAAATTATATTGATAAGTTTTCTAATATTTGATACTATTTTTGGACCTTAAGTCCTAATAAAATTTAAATAGAAAAGTGTACCAGACTGTGTACCAAATTTCCCGCACACACACACATTTTTAAAGGGCTGTATTATGTACAGTATGTATACCTAGCCTATGCATAGATCCAGTACATATTAGGGGCATATGAGTATAGTTGTGTCTGTACATATACCAGGTAAGCATCAGTGAAATGCAACTGAATTGAAAGCTTTAGCAAAATAACCCACAACTGTACAAGAGTACCTGACATGACCCTAGGCCTAACAATAAGTTAGGCCTGCTAAAGTCCTCAGTAAAGGACCAATTTTTTTCTATGCATTTTCATTCTAAAGTGCCCATCAATGCTTTATTTGCTCTTTTACATGGTAACAAGGATGCAGGGGCTTATTTTATTAATAGGATGCCATCTGCAGCAGGTCAAAACTTGAAAAAAATATTTACAAAAAGTCACTAGCCTAGGCTAGGCCTATTTTGCTCTAATTTGGAATGTAAGTTTCCAACAACTTCAACAGACTTTTGACAATGATAATGACATAATATGCTGGGTGGTTACAAAAACACAGTATTTCATCTAGCCTATTGCCTTTAAAACAGAAGTAGTAACACTGTAGTACATCTACCCTTATAAAAGCTGTGTGCTTTGAGTCAGGTTCCAATAAAAGCTACCACCTGCTCCTACATTACGTGAAATTGCCCTTACTCAAATCGTCTAACACTTTACAGTGCAAAACCCGACCTCTGCTTGAAAAGTCGGGATTTAACTTGATGTTCACACCTTTAGATTATAGCCTAAAATTTTGAAAAATCAATAAAAATATTATAAAACCTGATAAGCGTCCCAGTGGCTATAATCTGTAGGTGTGAACATCAAGTAAAATCCCGACTTGTTGGCTAGAAGTCGGCTTTTGCACTGTTCAGTGGTAGACGATTTGAGTAAGGGCGATATCACATAATGTAGTTTACATGACAGATAGTATTGTTCAGGACTTAGTAAACTGTGGGGCATGCTGTACTTATATCAATATGTAAATGATATATATGTTGTCCACGTGACATCATCCTTTGACATACCATGCTGTCTAGCTGCCACGATATTCATTTTTCATTTATCGATATTGCCAACATTACCATGATGATATACTGCATTATGAATGAACAGCAACTTTCTCAGTGCAGCCATAAACAGACCACAGAGAATAATTCTGCATTTCTCGGTACTCGATGACAGTGAACTTTTTACTTACGGTGCTATAGTAATCTCTCTTCAAGAAGTTTCCCTCCTGCATGTAAAACTCATCAATTAAATGTAATAAATTAAAAAAGGGAACCTCATTACAGCTCATATGAAGTATCACTCTTTGCAAAAATCTCAAGAAGAGTCAATTGAGTGATTCCTACTGAATTGATACTTCTTGTACAACACTTAAAAAGATTCACATGCAACTACCAATTCAATGGATTCACGTCATGATAGGCAAGGAATCACTAAGCCACTTGGCTTTCTGGTACGAAGAAATGGTACTGTAGTTTTCTACGCCTTACTAGCAGAAGTTCATGCCCTTATTCTTCCTTTTTAAAAGAAAACCACCAGTTCCTCGAAATTTAGGACCACTGATTTGTGCTTAAATTGAATCAAGTGCCATAGCAAGCAATTAACGCTTTGAATTTGGAAACTTTTTACCAAAAAGTGTAGACTGGCTTAAAAATGTAAAAATCTACTACCAAATTAACATTATTTCAGGAAATGCAAATGATGTTTGGGATAATATTGTATACCCCTCCACATCCCTCCACAT
>WURT03118776.1:0-11836 GCA_009936505.3 Holothuria glaberrima
AGTCTTTTCATCTTTTCATTAATTTCGTGTTGCTTAAGTGAATTTTTTACTCAGTTCTTGGGGTAGGGGTATATCAGAACCACACTGCGTGAAGTAAGTGAACAGTAAATTGTTAGACTACATATACCATTTGCATGTTTACTCATATCTAATGAAATTTGGATATGGAAGTGAGTAGGACTGTGCATGTAAGACCCTTTTCGAAAGTCTGATAGAGATGATACTGGAAGCAATCGTCAGTCTCATTACATCACTTTGGTACACCTTGTCCCTGCAGTTGGCAAACACATTTCTAAGGTTGCATAAAAATCGACTCTCAACAAACCGTTCAAATATTTTCTTTAACTTTACTAGCATTAGTACGGAAGCGTAGACGGGACATGCGAATGAAAAGAGAACTATCTCGACAAAATGACAATTTCCGTAAAATTGACATTTTGACGACTTAAATTAACTCGTCAAAATGACAAAAGAAGTTGAAATTTGGCGATATAATGACCTTGTCAAAACGTCAAAATTCAGAAAATTGTCATTTGACCGAGATAAAACAACTCGTCAATATGGCAAAATTCAGAAAATTGTCATTTTGGCGAGTTAGGACATTTCGTCAAAATGGCGAAATTTCGAAGACTACGGAAACGTTAAGGTGCCGTCAAAATGTCAACATAAATACTTCGAGTTCAACAAAAGAAAACAATCACTCAATAACTCACAATTTTGTAAAAAATAAAATAAAAATAAAGCGAGACCATTCGGTCCCGGATGCAAACTTTTCGTCCCGATTTCCTGCTTTTCAAACTAATTGTGGAGGTGGCGCTCCTCTCCCCCCCCCGCCCCGCGAGTGCTTTGGATCCAAGTCACCATCCCGTGGGGCAGGGAGAAGTCCCCGTAGCTCTGGAGTGCTAACAAATTATGGACATTAAAAGCATTTAATATTAAAGTGACCTTATCATTATGCGAACTTAACAAGTCACGATGATCACAATTTGACCATCGTTTTATAAAAAAAAAGACTGATGTGGACAAAATGACGATAGATTTGATGGCGCCGAGGCTGGCTTGTTGGTGGGGAGACGGCGGAAGTTCCAGGAATTTTCCCAAAGACGTCCATGGCCTTTCCTCGAAGGGACTTTCGAAGACATTTTCTGAACGGTGCGGCACCACCAGATGGCGCGTAGCATACCAAGAAGAGGGCCCCGGTGGAGGTCCAGGGGCGACGCCCCTGGAAGCTGCGGGGTATTTTCGAAATTTTAGGCATTAAAATGTTGTATTTTAGCTTCAGTTTCAAATGACATAAGGTGGGTACTTTGCAGATCACAAAAATCACAATTTGACTTTTTCAGTTATATTCTTACTCCGTATGACCAACAGTTGGCCTGCTTGAGGACGGAGGGGAAAATGGATTGTTTTGAGGGTTTCACGGGGCTATGGAACAATCACGCTAAGAACGGGGGACCTAGAATTCAGAGTGGGTACGCGCGAAGCGCGCTGACAAATCGTATTCCTTAGACTTTTTAGCCATATGAGTAATGGAAAAGATAAGAAAAGTATCCCCAAGGAGAGGGTTTTTGTCCCTCCCCCTTCGCTAAGCGCCTGTCCCATATTACGGTGCCGGAAATGGCACTCACCGTGCTTTACAACTTGCATAGATCTTTTAAATTACACAGATCGATGGTGATAAAAATTTGTGCTTGTTCTTTCCATAGAGCAGGATATAGGAACCTATATCCTGCTCTATGGTTTATGTTTCATTTTTGTTGCTGTCTTGGACAAGTCCCCGAAACCTTTAAGCCGGATGCTGGGGACTGAGGGTCCTTGCCGAGTAATTTTTCTTAAATTTGACGACTTTTGCGGTCGTTCTGGACCATTTCTTGGGAAAATCCTGCTCCCTCCAGATGTATTTTTAATGCTAATGAAATGTTTTTCTTATAATGGTCACAAATGTAATATATTAACCGCTACTCAATTGCTGAGGGTGGCGGTAGTTGGTGAGGAAAGTGAACAGCGAGAGGTGTAGAGATTTGTTTGGAAAAAGTAATGTCCTGGGTTAGGGGTCTAAAAGGAAAGGTGTAAAAGGAGGGGTGTTCCCTCCCCTTTGAGAAATTATGTTCGTTTACGGCTTAGATGCAAAATGGTGCTATTTTCGGCAAATTTTCGGAACAGGTCATATGCTGATTGGTTCTCATAATTCAGTGAATTTTATTTTTGGTTGGGTGGCAGGGCAGAGTGTGTAATCTAAGTGGAGGGGGTGGCCCGGTGGCAACTTCTCCCCTTGAAAAACTTTTGTTTATGTTTGGTGACTAACCTGCAAAATGGCGCTTACTTTGGCAAATGTTTGAACTATGGTAATTACATTCCTAAAAATTCTCATTAATTAGTAATATTTTGGCCGTGGCACGACACCCGTTTTACAAAAACGTATGACGACAAATACATACTTCCAGTCTTTCACATTATGACCCATAAATGTTACTGTGTAGGCTACTCGTGGTGTAGGATTGCTCTAGGATCCTCCCTTGATGCGTGGTCTTTACGAAGGTTGGAGATGCGCCGCTGGTTTTTTTTTTTTTTTTTGTCGGAAGAGCGTATTGGTCCGAATATTATTAACCTATGGTCTTGCGATCCTGACAAATGCCCGCGAAAAGTCCCGAAAGTCTTCCATGACAAAAAATGCGTGGAGACTATGCACCGGGAAACTCTCAGTTTCCTAATAAAATTTAATTCCCAATTAGATGGCGAGACTTGCCTGGAAATTCGTAAAAGCTTTCAATTTACCTTAAATATAACAAGCTTTGGAACGTCCAAAAATTGAACGACATTGTCCCTTAAGATGATTGAAAGTGTCCCTGAGGAATGGCGAGTTTTCCGCATAAGCTTTCGCTCTTGTACAGATGGACTTAGTGCCTGTTCTGCCCACTACAGGAGAAGAAATGAATGAAAACTTGTCAACTCCGATTTGTTGAAAATTCGGGACACACACCTTCCATATCCGAACGAGGTGGATAGGTCAGATCCAACCAAGGCTTAGTTTTTTCGATCGGAGAGAAAGCTGTAATGAAATATATCCACCTTCCATGTCAACATGCCATAAACAGCCCCTTATCGGCAAATAACTGGTTGCGCCACGATGCCCCTGTGGCCCCAAATGGCGAAAACTACCCCATGGACTTAATTGGTCACGGTGCTCATGTGGGCCCCACATGGGAGAACTTGTCCATTGAAAATTCACTATAAGCCACCCTGCCCCTTGCTGCCCAGCCCATGTCCATGCAAAAATCGATAACGCCCACAAACAATCAATGTGATCCCCATGTGGGCATGTTGTATTGACATCGCTCAGTATTTAAGAAATACGGACGTTATTTTGCTAACAGCTACAGTGTTGTCCGAATACAAGGAGGGCAAATCTTCCAGTAGTTGAAGTATGGGTGGTTATAGTAGGTTTCATACCATGTGTTGGAAAGAGAGAGCCCCTCTTACTTTTTAAAGACAGAGTGCGCCACGTCGTAGAAGGCCCGAAATGTTTCGTGGTCAAGTTGGTTCTATTTATAAGGAAAACTACCCCAGAAATCGAGAGTGTTTACTGCACTTGTCTGAGCTAAGCAGCCTGACTTACTATATAGTCTTAAATGTCACAATAGAGCTTCGGAAAAATTGGAACCAAATTCGTTAGAAGGATATTAAAATTCTGGCTTCAACAGGTAAAGCAATTGCGTCGCCCTCATCCGTTATTTGATTAACAGCGTTTTTCTGATATTATAATAAATTTAAAAACTCACCAAATTACTGAGATCTGAGTATGAGAATTGATTTGCTACCGATTAAATAATGCGTCAATAAATGTGAGCTATGTGACTTGATCAAGGGCAGCAGCCTCATTTGACCTTTGTTGTAACACGCACAGTTGTAATCATGAAAATGCTTATTGCATTAGTTAGCTTTCTCTGGGGTGCGCGCGAAGCGCTCCGAGAAGTTTCTTAGCATTTTTATGGCATCTGATAATAACGTTTTCCTTAATTTAACATCGCAAAATTTAATCATATTAGGCTATTGGAAATTTTTTGGTCTAGCTTCCCTTCGCTGTTTTTTATTTTATCATATTTGAAGCTCTGGAAAAAGTGAGGGGGAGTGGCAAGTGCCCCCTTGCCCCCGTTATCTCGCCTATGATGGTTAGAGAGGGATGCACGAGGCTTTAAAAAATTGTTCAAACTGTCCTGTAAAAAGGAGTACCGATAGCCTATAATTGCGTACGATTAATAAGCGCGAAGCGCGCTGAAAAAAACCCTTTAGTATTACGAATTTCTTGCCTCATTTGACCATGCATGCAAAAGTTATCCATTGTACTCAAATTCACTCAAAATTCTCTTTACTTATCAATTTTCTAGATACACTCACTGGGGTTCTGACTCCATACCGCATTCCGTGGCAACGTATCTGGTTGGGTTATATGAGGTTTTCTGCTCAGTTTGTAACCAATTGGTTTAAGTTGGGCCGGCCTCGTCCTTTTTTCCAGTTGTGGCTCACTGGCTTGTTTTCCCTACTCCATTGTTTATGTTGAGCAGGTTCTATTTTTAAAGTCTTTGGTATGACCCGGCCAGGATTCGAACCCCAGACCTTCCGGCTGCAAGTCGGATGCTCTAACCACTTGACCATACAGTCGGTCTGGCAACGTATCTGGTAACTCGTTTCTTTCCACACATTGTGTGACTATTAAAGAAAGTCTTCCCCGGGACAGTGATTTAAGTTGTCTACAGGTCTAGCTGCCTCTTCTTCCTCTCCCACACACCCAGCTTTGCTTTATCATTTGTTCCTTTCTCCTTTCCGTCCTCATCTTTCTCTCCCTTTACTCTAACTACTCTACTCTAACTCTTGGTCCATCCATCGCGACCAACCCTTTTGACGCCTCCTCCCCTTTCCTTGTTTCCTCATCCTTTCGTCTTTCAGATGCAAAGTCTGCCTGGCTTCATCCCTCGTCCCCGTTCCGGCCATTCCGACCCTTCCCTTTCTCAGGCCCCTCCCCTTTCGTCTTTCCCACCGTCCCTAACCCTTCCTGTCTAAGTACTGGTTCCATCGATATTTGAACCAGTCTTCTACTTATCAAATCCATTTCCTTCTCTCCGTCCTTCCATCCCATCGGCACTAATTCCCATTCCTACTATTTCTGTTTTCCTTTCCCTTTTTTCTCACCTTTTATTTTTCATTTTTCATTTTCTCTCGTTTTCTCGTTTTTCCTTCTCCCTCTCTTCCTTTCGTTTTCATTTTTTTTTTTCATTTTTCCGTCGTTCCAATTTTACTTCATTTTTTTTCTCCGGCGGGCAGTTTTCACCCTGCTCCTTGGCTACGATACTGTTCTAAGGTCAGGGAATCTATTTGATTCCTTTAAAAAGAAAATGCAGTAACCCAATCAGAGTTAGTGTGCCCCATCACTCTAGTTCATGAATGGCCTATTTTGATCATGTGACAATATTTTTGTTAGTGAATTGTGAAATTGAAGGACAATTTCTTCTTGCTTTACCTACTGTTTGTAATAGTTATGTTCAAAACATCTTTAGAGGTGCTTGTAATGCAATAAGAGGAGATTTGCAAGGGCTTTCTAAGTTTTCAAAGCAAATTTTGGGGCAACTGCCTATTGCCTCTAAATGGGAATTTAGAGAAAGAGTCTATCACATATTTAGAGACTGTGATTCTTTAGTCTCTTTAGTGGGCATCCAATTCCATTTGAAAAAGTTACATGTTAAGGTTACAAGGTAAGGTCATACCCTAACTTAACCCTAAAACATACACTAGTTCCACCCATATTTTGCCTTCCCAGTTGAGTTAGAAAGTAATAAATGTTATCTCAGTGTACCTAGATTTTATTTTTTTCTTGGGAAACCCTGGTGTGGCCGCCTGTGGGAACAATTTTTTTAAGATCTTAAAAAAAAATATTAGTAAATTATAGGTGCAAATGTACATCGCCTGGGAAGTGTCATTTTATGCAATCTGGAAGGTATTTTGTCCAATTATTTTCTTGGTATAGTCGCGATACGCAATGTTGCGCAGTATACATAATGTTGCGCACCCCCAAAAATAACACATAAACCCCATCACTCCACATGTTTATGTAGGAGCCATTTGCTGCACAATCATAATTATTTTCGTTGTAGAATCAGTCTGTCATATCTAGTGACACTGGGTAGTGTCAATAGTTCATTTTCGAAGTATTTCATATCAGTGCGCAACATTACGTCACTCTCTGGATTCAAAGTCGCATGAAGGTACCCTTAACAAACCTGCCAATTTTTCACCAATTTTTTGCTTATCAGGAGAAATCGGTTTAGCAGGTTATAGAAAAGAGTTGTCAAAATCAAGGTGCATAGCAGATTTCATTTATTTTGCTGTTTTGAGTCTGCAACACGGAATTTGCTCACTAAGTGCGCAACATTCCAACCCACCATGCTACGCTATACGCGCCAACTGGTGGTGGCACTCCACTTAAAAATGTCTCGAAGGTCCCTTTGAGGACGGGCCATAGACGTCTCTGGGAAAATTCCTGGATTTTCCGACGCATCCCCACCACAAGCCAGCCTCGGTGTCACCAAATTCGTCACTTTGTCCAAGTTAGGTTGTCATACTAAAGAGGGTTAACTTGTGATCATTGTGACTTGTTAAGTTCGCATGCATAATATTGATAAGGTCATTTGGACTTTAAATGCTTTATTCTAATACCCACAATTTTGTTACTACTTCAGAGATTCAGGAGCATCTTCCGGCCCCACGGGGTGGTGACCTAGACCCAAAGCACTCGGGGTGGGGAGCAACACCTCCACAATAAGTTTGAAAAGCATAAAATCGGGACGATAATTTTAATTTTGCCCCCAACCGAATGGTGCCCGATTACAAGTATCATATTGCCCTAACCCCAAATTCGAAATTTAGAGGCCCCTGCAAGTGTTAACCCCCCCCCCCCAAAGAGGTCGGATTGCCGCTACCACACTGTCAAAGAGAAATTGTAGTTATTAAAACAAGTTTTATTGATTAGTTTTCTTGGAAGTGCACTTTAATATATTTCTTCACAGTGTCGAAATAATAATTTTAACAAGTTTGTAATTTATCATTTTTCTGCAAAATGCTGATTTGATTACTTGTAAGATAATGTTTGTAAAAATCATTAATTTGTTGAACTCCTAAGCATTAATGTTGACATTTTGACGGCACTTTAACGTTTCCGTAATTTTCCGAATTTGGCCATTTTGACGAGTTTTTTAATCTCGGAAAAATCTCAATTTTTCGGATTTTACCATTTTGACGAGATGTTTTATCTCGGCAAATTGTCAATTTTCTCAATTTTGCCAGTTTGACGACATGATCTAACTCCCCAAAATGACAATTTTCCGAATTTTGCCATTTTGACGAGATGTTTCATTTCGGCAAAATGGCAGTTTTCTTAATTTTGCCATTTTAACGAGTTGTTTTATTTCGGCAAAATGACAATTTTCCGAATTTTGACATTTTGACAAGATATTCTAACTCGGCAAAATGACAATTTTTCGAATTTTGCCATTTTGACGAAATGCTCTAACTCCCTAAAATGACAATTTTCCGAATTTTGCCATTTTGACGAGATGTTTCATTTCGGCAAAATGTCAGTTTTCCAAATTTTGCCATTTTGACGAGTTCATAGATCTTGTCAAAATGTCAATTTCTTATATTTTGTCCTTTTTAAAAAGATGCTGAATAACGTCAAAATGACAAATTTTAGATTTTTGTATTTTTAACGACTTAATTAAGTCTCAAAATGTCAATTTTACGAAATTATCATTTTGCCGAGATAGTTGGCTTTTTTCTTTTGCATGTCCTTTTTACTCTCCCGTACATTAGAAAGTTGTAGTTTTACTAAGTAGTGCGAGTGAAATTTTGTGACACAGAACCGACGGCAAACTACGAGTGCATCACGGCTATTTTTGACGTCGGCGTTAGCAATTTTTGAAGGGCTTTACGGTACTGTCGCTTATTTCGAGCAATGGTTAAAGACCGCAGACATGGAAGTTGGGGATGGGGTGTCCCCTTCCCTCTGAAAAAAGGAAATTGTCTATATGGCAAATGATGCCATATTTGGGTGCAATTTAGATTTTAAAATATAGTGTCAATTCGAAATCTATGTTATTACTAATTATTATTTTAAGTATTAATTACACCTTTTACAAAAAGAGTTGGGACCCTGTCATCGTCATGTCTCAATCCAAAATCGTGCGTGATGCTCCGCATAAGCAATGGAGTAAGGGAAAACAAGCCAGTGAGCCACAACTGGAAAACAGGCCGTGGCCGGCTCGACTTGAACCAATTGGTTGGAAACTGGGCCATTAAACCTCATCTAACGAACTAACGAACCAATCCACAATCAGTGATCGTATTGGCTGATGTTCAGTAAGTATCGTTAAAACGTACGATCATGAAAAATCCCATAAAAAATCATCGTTTTTGGCGATGTTCAACCTAATAAATACCGCATTATTTTTTCATATGCGCTTAGATACTTCGCTGATCGAAAAACAGTTATAAATCTATCAAAATGTGCTTGAAAATATTGATTGGGGAGATCATTTAGCTTCAAGCTGTACGGGTTGCACAGAAAGGTCAGAATCCATTCTCTTTCGGTACTCGTACTACGATCAAATCGCTCTATTTTTGTACTTAAACTTTACAGTTATTATCTTACAAGTACTTGTTGAATTATTGTAAATTGATATTCTATATTTTAACCCCTAATTCATCACAGTTTTAGTTTTCATCATTTTTGAAAAAGTTTTGGGGGAACTTCTTGGAGATGTCCCCTTCCGAAAAAGTCTCCCATGATCCACGCCCATGCCCGAATTTCGTTGCATTTCAGTTGCATAAAATAGAACACCAAATCACTACATGCGCGCAAAGCGCGCGAAAATTTTTGCACATTTTTCGCGAATTCGATCAAAAATTTGGGAACTCAGTAGAAAATTCGGGCAATCTTTTCAACTTTTACTTCATCTCTGCCGGAATTTCACTTATTCTGTGCCCGAATTTTTGTCGTTTCCTGCCCGAATTTTCGACCTCGGAAATTTTTTCGGGGGAGGGGGAAATCTGCCCCCTGTCCCCGCCTCGTACGCCTATGTCAACATTTTAAAGAAATACAAAAGTTAGGTCAAATCAATTTGCCCATATGACATCACAAATGTCCTATCTTGCACTGTAGAAGGGCCAGCACCCTTCAAATGCAAGGTGCTATTAAGATGGGGTTTTCACTGTCAGGAAATACAGAAAATTTTCCTGCATTTTTTGAAAACAGATTTGGTCAGCATAACATGCTAAGAACAGGCAAGTAAGTAGTCATTAACTTACATAGCAAGGACATATAGTAGTAGGCTAGGCATATATCTGACCAGATTTATCTATTCAATTGCCTGGCTAGGTTCCTGCCCATTGCGACTGTCGACCGGATTCAGATGTACATGATATTTGTTTGGTTGAGAATTGAAATATTGAGGGGGCCATGGGGTTAGTTAATAGATTTAATTAGGTCTGTTTGTATGAGCGAAAGTGAAAAAGGCTTTACCAAAGATAAGTAAGAACTTACCAGCACTTATAAAACCAGATGAAAGGGCAAAATACAACAAAGATGTTTTTGGAGGCATGTTGAAACGAACGTTGTATTTTGCTCTTTCGTTTGGTTTTACTTACTTCAAAACTCTTCCTCACCTAATTACCAGCAGATCGAACCTCTAGAAAGGCACACGATCTTAATCACATGGTTGGGAAGTAATCATAAGTGTATGGGACATTGTTTTCTAGAAGACTAGTGCGCTGCTTTTGGCCTAGTCTTGGTCAAGACGTTATTTCACTTTTTCATGGCAGGAAACAAAATCGAAGACGCTCGTTAAACTTGTCATAAAGGGGAGATTTGCTTCAGAATCCTAGTACTCAGGTACTGTAGAGTACAGAGCCCATTGCAGGATCATTCTGAAGAACAAAAAGAGGGCGCACTTACGATAGTCGCGAATGCTGTTCTAGCTAGTACTAAGGTCTTGACCAAGACTACCTTTCAGAAAAGCCTTTATTGTGCGAGAAAATTTCCCTATTTTCCATAAATCTGGTCGATAAGTATTTTGCCGCTGGCTCTGGGGCTACATTTCTCTAGCCCTTTGCTCGTGCACTTATCGAAATAATGAGTTATAAGTAACGATGTTGTTGTACAAATAGAGGTTCCATTTTTTGCAACGGAAGCATTTGCAATCCTGTTACAGAACAAGTACCGTCATAGTTACAAATCCAAAGTTCAACAGCGTCACAGTCTTGCCAAATTACTTCTCGTTACTAATAGCCACAGTCATAGGAGGGAATTACCCCCCTCCCAAACGAAAGAAAGAGTCTACGAGAGGAGAGAAAAAAATGAGTGAAATTTCATTATTATGGTACACTGTCAAACTTTCAAAAATTAAAATGATGCAACATCCGTTACTCGTGTAATGCATATTAGCCTACATAATGAGGCTTAACGATTTAACTGATTTAAAGTTTTTTTTGTATGCCATGTTTGGTGCATTAGTAAACGCAACGTTTTCCTTTAATTAAAATTTCTTGAATTCATGGGTGGTTGTTCACCGTCACACTTTTTTGACGTGAAGCCCTGAAATAAGGGTCATTCGGAGTTTTGCAATCTTAATAACGTTTTTTTTTTTCAAAAAAATGGAAAAGAGTGATGCCCAATCCATAGCCATAACACTTGCACCTTTTTTACTTCGGTTTATCCATGGAAGTACTACTTCCATGGTATATCATACCGTTACCTTGGACGGCAGGTTCGTTTGAGAAGTGCGAGGAAGATACGAAACGGGACTGCAGACTCAATGTAGGCTACGTCATTCAGGCGTCATTTCACGCGTGACCAGTATGCGGGCATGGTCCTTGCGGGCGTGCACACTGATTCAGAAACCTGCCCATATAAGGAAATAGCGATTCTCAGTAATTTTTCTGCGATAAAAGTAGGTGTCTCATTACTACAGCTGTCCGTACAAATATAATTGGTATTGTCTCGTTATTACTTCCTGTAGGATCAGTGCTCGAGAAAATTAATTACTCATTTAAACCTTTGCAACGCCACCTCCTATTCACTTTCTCCATCCTTATTGACGGATGGTCACGTTTCTTTCTGAAATGCTTTACATACCCACCAGATGGCCGGAAACGGCACTTCCCGGGTAATCTAAGCTGCTTATACCCAGCCTTGAAATAAAGATCTCATGTTTGCAATTCCTCAATTAATGAGAAAAAAATAAATCTATGAAAAATGGTAATATATGTTTCTGAGCGGATCGCCACCATCAGCTGGCGGCGGAGCTGACAAGGAAATTTTTGCCTTTTTAAACCCCCCCCCCAGATGGCCGGAAACGCCACTTCCCGAGTGTTCTAAGTGTTCTAAGCTACATGTACCCAACCTTGAAATATGGATCTCATGTCTGCACTTGGAAAATATTGGATGGGAGCTGGGCTGAACATACAAGTTAGCCCCCTCCCTTTTTTATTCGGGGCTGAAGCCCCCAAGCCCCCTGGTTCCGCCGCCACTGAGTGCACTGATATGGACTTAACTACACACTATAAAGCAGACTGTTCCCCTCGTTGACAATTGCTGAACATCCTTATGCCAAGCCTTGCAAAACACTTTTCTAGCTTCTTACAATTGCCTCGAACCAGAGAATTACTTTGAAATAACTACAGAGTAACAAAGAACGAAGGATTCCTTTCAGTGAGAATTTTGTAAACCTGAAGCATGTCCCCCCTAATCCTTCTCAACTCCCGGCAGGGCGGTAAGCCCAAGATGTTTAAG
>WURT03118798.1:0-11835 GCA_009936505.3 Holothuria glaberrima
TACGTCCATTTAAACCGGAATACGACAATGTGAATTCCCAAATACAGGCCAGGCTCAGCCCATCTAAAATCCGAAAGTGAAAAAACGTGTAAGCGCGTCTCAAGACATGACGTCATTGGAGGCACGGTTAGCAACACTACTGTAGGCCTACTAGGCAGCTCATCCATTGTTCTCTACACCGAATCATGTGTGTGCTAACGCGCGTTAGTTTGTACATCATTCCAAACACCTGCGCTACGGTAGAGCAGCGCGCGTGACCAGGGAGATGAACAGCCCACTGAGAATAGGCGCGCTTGTTATGGACTGTCCATACATTTGCATAGCTGTTCAATAGAGCACGCGCCGACCGCGTTCTTTGTGCACAAAAACAGAACTGAGGATCATGTAGGGAAGCTAAAACGCGCGTGCATATGCACACCTGCATATATCTCAGCATTAGTTCCACATCTAGATACGCGTCCTTAAATAGCGCAGTGTTTGTACCTCCAATTGCGTCATAACAGCCAGGTGACCTGTTGCGGCATTTTTCGAAATTGGATTTTTGAACGTTTTTCTTCAAATTTCATTTGTGCCGAGTAGCAAAGGTTTTAACTGTGTATGAAATGATATTTTTGCAATACTGTACCCAATCTTGCAATATACAAAAGTTAATTTGGCCATGTCATGCCCACTTTAAAGGGAGAAGGCAGTCCCCCAAGCTTATTTTCAAAAAATTGCTAAATCATACATATCTCCTCTTATTTCTCTCACAAGTATTTTCATAATGTTCCTGTGTAAAATCATTGAATATTGAGGGTAAACCAACAGACCAATGAGTTATTCTGCACAAATTCAGGAAATAAGTAACAAAAATATTGTCACATGATTGATAGGAGCCGTTCCTGAATTAGTGTACCGGATACACTACTTCAAATTGGGGGACTGCATTTTCCCTTTAAACTCGAACTTGTGTAACTGTTTGCAGGTTTGGCCGTGCCTATTTTAAACGATTTTAGTTTTCTTGCCAAACGCGTGCTCGGTTTTGACATGACCGTCTTCCGTCAATTGTGTCATTCATTAGGCACTCATTTGCCCGGAGATCCAGACCTCATTTTTGGAATCATAAAACTGTGTATAGATCTGTCAACCCAATCTAACTTGGCCCCTGCCTACATATATAAATAGAGTGATTTCTGGTGACATATCACATTTATAAGTCCCTTTACATACCTTACACGAAAGATTTAAGTGTTCATAATGTCAATAGCTTATAATCTGTTGTGTAATCAACTGGACAGAGTTCCTCACTTGACTGGGATTAAGAATTATTCTAGAAGTGATAGTGGTTTCTTACAACAAAGAAATGAACAGATAAGTAGGATTTTATTACAACCTTTGTGAGGTCTGGTCAGAGTTTTCTCATTTCTAAGCAGGCCAAGTTCTAATGTGACAGCTTTTAGTTATTTCACGCAGTTGCACAGATTTCTGTATTTCACGCAGTGAAAGATTCTTTCAGATCTGGCAAGAGTAGGCAAGGACGATAAGTGGAGATATAACAGTGGGAACTTGGGTCAGGGATCGAGTTGTCACTAAAGTGGCAACTATACCAGCTTTAATATTCCAACAAACGCGCACCAAATACTGTACTCATCATGGACGGCGAGTACGGGTGGGGGGGGGGGACAGAGGGACGTGCCCCCCAATATTTGAGAAATCGCCCCTTGACTTTGATTTTTCACACAGTAAATTATTTGAGAGTGTGGTTAGTCCGCTCCACTCAGGTAAAGATTCCATTTTCAAATAATGCACTGTGTGAAAAATCGAAGTCAATGGGCGATTTCTCAAAATTGGGGGCAGTAGCGTATATACATGAATTTGCAGATAATTTCAATTTACAGGACGGTAGTAATAATCATAGACGTACGGGACTCTTCCAATTTAGGGGCTGAAAATTTTTTGCCCGAATCTCAAAAAGTTGCCCGAAACTCGTTGCAGATCAGGTGCATAAAATAGATCACTTAACCGCTACATGTGCACGAAGCGCGCGAAAATTTTCCGAATTTCTCGGGCATTCGATCAAAAATTCGGGAACTCAGTAGAAAATTCGGGCAATCTTTTCACTATTACTTCATGTCTGTTACAAAGGCGTACTAAACTGGATTTGAGACCGACGTACCTTTTGGCGCTCAGAGACCAACATTTGATTTTCACTGGGGGTGTCACACCCTCACATCCCCGTATTTACGCTCCTGTTTGGGGGACATGTCCCCCTGTTCCCCTCGGATGGCCGCTCATGTGATTGTGTAAGAAGTTCTGGATTCGATGAATTGCCTATAGTCTTTTTATGATTCATTCTGACACGAAGCCTACATGATATTTGGAGAAATGGCAAGTTACTTAGTTAACAGTCTAAGATAATTAACAGTGCCATGAACAGAGTGAAATGTATTTTGAGTGCCTAAATATCCATAAGCAAGAAATTCACATCTGATAGTCTTTAATTTCAAATTTTCATAGCGGAGAAAGTAAGTGAGTTATAGTTATAATCATGGCCGTAAGCAGCGGGGAAGGGTCAGTTCCCTCCTCCCCCGAAAAGTTCAGAGTAAAGTTTTTCACATCGAGCCGTGTAAACTTCCGAGATTCTAAAATGAAGAAAGCTTATGTAATTTGTTCGGCACGGAAGGTCAGTCCATTTCTAGTAATATGGGACAATTAGTGTAAGGCGGGGGGGGGGGGTATTTTTCTTATTTTTCTATTACCTACTTCGCTATAAAATGAAAAAAAAAATCCGGCGCTCTTGGCACGCATCCATTCTGAGTACTACTTCTCCAACTCTTACTTTCTGTAGTATTTAGCCCGATGACGACCTCAGAATAGAAAATCCAACCTCCCCTCGACCTTCCTAGTCAAGCATCTGCATCATCAAACCCTCCCAGTTGTTAGTCATAAGGAGTGGCTACACTCACGCCAAATATTGTTTCATTTCAACGTTTTCCTGGGAAGAACCGCAGTCCCCTTGAGTGGAGACTTCGTGCCTTTAATCTTCACTCTGGAGAGTGAGCAGGCTACCCCATTGTAACGACTTATGGTCAAAATCGTGGACCACAGCCAACAGTGAAATGAACATGGGCTGAACTGAATTTAAAATAAATTAAAATAACTAAATAAATAAAAGGTAACTCCCCTATATTCTTGCCCTCTCTGACCAGGGACTTGCAACTCCCTGCTCTGATCAAACCTCCTAGCTCTGCGACTAAATCATGAATGTATTCTATTTATTTTTAGTATTTACACATTTTATTTGAAACTTTTTTGTTTACATGACTACAAGTAATGCTCTGAAAGGTGAAATGCTCGATATCGATCTTCTGGCCGCATTTATCTGTTTATACATCATATGCTGCGTCTACAAATCGCACTTTTGTATGTTGTCATTAAAGTAAGGATTACTGTACTACCTGCAGATTCGCCTTTTGTTGCAATAACTACAAATTCAGACGTTCAAAGACCATCTTTCATGGATTAACACATATAATGAAAATGACTGATACAGCACAGGTTATATGTCAAGTTCAATTAGGCGTTTAAAGTCTTATGAAAATTGAAAGGCCTGGGAAGTGGCGTTTCCGGTAATCTGCCGGAATCGGCACATTTGCCACAAAATTCTTTGCAGGCTACACGCCAATGGTCAGACTTTCTGTGCCATGTAGGCTATTAGCACGGTCTCACTTCACAAATAATGTCACCCCCAACCCCGATCCGTATGCGATTCACGGCTATGTGAACGGTGATGTTATCAATACGGATAACAGGTGCGTTTCTCATGAGATGGCCGTGAGAATGATCATTCAACATGAATGACAAGTCACAAATAGGAAGCCACGAGAAGAAACGTAAGTTAAAATCTTAGGTCGATTTCGAAATTGACCACGGGATGGGAAAACCCCAGATGAGAGCTCTGCACAGAACTGAACTTGCTACAGGTCGTTTTTTCTTCTTGCTTTGTAAACATGTGTTTTCGAGTTGTGAGCAGTTTGTACACTGCAAGTACTGTGTTGTGTATGTAGCACTAGCACCGTGCCAGAATCATTGTATGTTTATGGCTCTGACTATAGCACTACTGCACCACATAGTACATCCAGATCCAATGTATTATATACTGCATGTCACATAAATACAAAGTACGGCAGCGTAGGAACCTGAGGCTGAAGTTCTTTGTGGCCCAGACTTGAGAAAACCTGTCAGCCCAGACTTTAGAAAATGGAGGACACAGTGGACAAACGTCGAGCTAGACAACCTGGTGACTTTATCGTGGTGGTGAAAGAGTTTTGTTCAATGTCCATGGAACCTGCCCAAGCTAAGGAATCGGTCAAGTTATTGAAAGCTATGCTTTCTAGGGTAACTGGCGGCAAAGAAGATATTATAATTAACGCAGACGAGGCAGCCTGTGAGGCTACCGCCCTTACTCTAGGAAGGGACACATTGTGGAAAAATACCCAAGTAGAAATTATGCGAGCATTACAGAAGGCTATAACTATATCCAGATTGAAAGGGAAGGTTCGTATGACCCATATTACGGTATAGCTTGACAATGAATAAGCGAGTGTATCCCAAGGCCTAGTAGTAGTAGGCGGCTGGTAACAGAGGCCTACACAATTCAATGACAATAGACCTAACTTTACAGTAACTGTTATTGCTGCTAAGTGTTATGCACTGTAAGTCCAGCTAATTCCACTAACACATGAGTCATGACATCTGATCATGATGTTGCTTACAAGGAAAGATATTAGGAACAGCACTCCATTATGTGCTATAATAAAAGAGGACTCACTGCTCCCATTACCTCAGTTGAAATCAATCCATCCAGAGGGAATGCAAACAAGGAATGGAAAAAATGCACAGGAAAAACTGGAATACCAATGTTTAAGATTAAGTATCAAGGCTGTTCACAATTCAGGATTTGATTTCAGGGTTCCCCTGGGTTTTAGCACAGGCACTCGGTACTAGTATAGGTTGGCCACGACTATGCATATAACATGGAAAGGTAGGAAACTAATCTGGTCTGTGGCAGAGTTTCGCCCATTAGCAGTCTGTTTTACCGAAACACCGAATTATGTACCAGAAAAAAGGGCACAGCAGCATGTCTCTGGTTTGTAGGTAAGTACTGGTCAATGTCGTAGAAACTCTTTGAGCCATATTTGAAAAATTTCAGGCAATTTTCTCCCGTAGGGGCACTTTCGTTCTAGGTCTCTGACCAGGCCAGTTTTCAATAAGGACAAAAGCTTCCACGTAGGCAAGCATAAATTTTTGAAATGACAGCCAAATTTTCTGTTGGCTTCTTTGATAATTTTGTTGTAAATCAGAATTTTACCATGTGATATCAACTTTTCCATTTGGAGGTTTACATTATTATTCACACCTCTGAACTTTATTTCAGTTCTACTGAAGACTGTAATCAATTTTCTCCTTTGAAGTCTAAGGGAATTTTTTTTATAAAAGTGGAAGGTTTTGTCATTTGGGTGAACTCAGCTAACAAATTTGCAAATTGGTCCCATACTTCCTCTTTTATAAAAAAGATTTCCCTCCCCCATTTATTTTTGTGAAGTATGGCATAATTACAGGGAAATTTTACATTCCAGAACCAGTTTCAGCATCTAGTGTAAGGGCTATGGACTTCTATGGCAGCTGTGAACACTGCCCATTCAGTAAACTTTTGTCTGATCCCAAAATAATTTAAATTGATAAGCTGTCAGCCTATTGAGTTTGAAACATTCGTAGATTGTGAGGTTTGTTGCCATTTTAAGGCACAACTAAATAATATATGCAGGCATTTCAAAGCTTTATCTCAAACAGTTGTTTATTAATCATGCAACTTGCAACCTGGCTAGCTAGGTACTGTAGTAGGAGAACTTCACTCTCATTTAAACTAGTACTGAGACAGAGCCAAGCACCTGAACCCTAAAGTGGTGACAAACCCACAAAGGAGTTATGAATTAATTCCACACAAATATCTTTGATACTGAATTACTGGCCAGTATTTTGGACATACTTTGCCCACGCTGGAGGTTGGCCACAATGGGCATTAGCCGACTTTTTCTCATTTATTGATGATGAGAATTTAAGCACAATACATTTATTTGCATCCAAGTGCTGAAGTTATTTTCTAAGCTGACCACAGATCACTGCTGAAGATGCACCTTTAATGCTCAGCTCTGAGGATTTGGGCCTCCCAGTTGCATATCTCACAGGTATTTGTCTCATGTCATTAATTGCTGTTCGGCAAGGTGAGTTTTATTGTCCCAAAGCCCAATGTATCCCCTAACATGATTTACTGTCTCATCCACAATGTGCCCTGCTTTAATTTAGGGCCTAGTATATTGTTAGACCACATTGGACTATACTGTAATATAATGAAAATGGTCGAATGGTGATGTTTGTGTGCCGTTAAATGTGTACTGTGTCTAAAGCCATGTGGAGATAGTTAAATTTATGCTTCATTCTAATGGCCACAGTTCAGTGAAGACCCCAGACATTCTGGGTGCATCCTCTCTTGGCTCCCCACTGGGGTATTGACCCTGTACCCTAAAAGAGGGCCATGGGGGATGTGAACCCTATGCCTCTTGAGAGAGCATTGCACATTCCCATAGTGCCATTTCACTGCTCAGTCTTACATGTAGGCATACTGTACCCCACTGCTGGAATGTATGTACAGCAGTGCTTCCACTACCCCACACTGGGTGACACCAGATGTTGCATTATAGACACAACTGGTCTGCTGTACTTGCAAGTTCATATGCCTACTGGTGTGTAACTTACAGTATGCCTTACAAGCTTTTTTCTTGTCTATATGGAATCTGTGGTAATGTGCAAATGTATGCATTCTTTAACTTAAACAACAATTTCCAAACTTTCAGTCACAGAGCTTCAGTCATGGCCTGTGGGGTGAGGGTTGCTTTTGGAAAACAAAACAAATACCTTCCACTTACAGTACTACTGTAGATCATGGCTGACTTCTAATCTGTCAAACTTGTTCACTTAAAAAAAAGAGAAAAATTAAAAGTGAAATTTATTGCTGTGTATGTTTGATAGGCCTATATGACAATTTCAAGAGAAGATGAGAGTTGCTGTATAGTATTTTCTGATTTCTGACTTCTGACAATATTAAAATCAGATATTTGTGGAGTGCCATGTGGGGTGCTGTTCTATCTGTGCACAGTATGTATGAGTTGCTGCAATTGTAGGGAATCAAAATCTAGATCACTAATGACAGTTAAAAGTACACTATACTGTAGCCATACCATGATTGGTTAGAACTACAGTCTCCACTCTCTAGGAGTATAGCCCAATCACAAGGAAGTACTGCTCTGAACCCCACCAAAGACAACTTAGACATGCTGTAGGCTTCATCTTATGGCAATTTCAGTGCATTGTTTGTAACACTTGAAGTCACCAGTTGTGTGGCCCAATCACCACTACCCATGAAGCATTATCTTTAAACCAGGCTAACAACTCCCTGTACAAATTCACTTAGGAAAAGCCCTTGAGTCTAAATTCAGTTGATGAATTCTCTTTGATTGACATTCACTCAAACAATATAGCCCCACTCTGGTTTTAGTCTGACTTGTACAGTAGTACAGTCAAGCTGTGTTCCCAGTTAAGCTCACACCCACTTGTGTGGGAATATTGTCTTGAGCAATTGAAACTCAGTGCAGGCTACTGTGGCTCTGTCTTATAACAGTAATTTGTTGCACAGAATTGCCTTTGAAAGATGGATCTGCATTGTTTTCATTTCACAGGTCTGGATATTGAGATAAATGGCTTCTGTTTTACATGATTCTTGACCCCTACCAGACCCAACCCTAACTACCTTATAAGTCAACACCAGGCATGGTCAAAATTCCTCATGGTACAGGAAATAGATGATGGATTGCAGTGATTCTTGAAGGAGGAATTAAACTAGATACAATGGAAAGAGTTCCACTTTATATAGTACTGTATACCATACAGATATGAGGGCTGTGAATCAATTGAGGAATTTTGACCATACCAGTGCTTCTAGGGGTAACTGTTTGGGATAGTTGAATTTGCCTGGGCTTGGCTGTGGTTTTGACATTAACCCAAATTTTGGCTTACCCTGGGGCCTGTCAGAGCTCGTGGGAACAGTCTAGTGGACACATTGGAACAATGGGTCGTCATTACAGAGATATACATTGTACCAGTACATGGTGTCATGGTAACCAAAGGATTTTGGTAGACGTAGTTCTCTGCAGAATTCTCAGTCAGCATGACATCAATATCAAAACAGTTTAAAATCTCCACTTTAGCTACTACATTTTAACTTTACTGAAAGCTTTACAAAAAGTTGACAGAGAGTGGTTGAGGCAAAGGATTGTAAGTCATTATGGAATTAAATTAAAAAAAAAATTGGAATGACGAGGATCGTAAACAGCACAGTGCTATAAACTTTCCTTGTCTCAAAGATTCGTTGACTTTCACAAGTCCATTTCTGTCTTTTTATCATCAGGTATATGAACTCCAGTGGTTGGTTTTTGTAAACAGATGTATTCAAGCAAATATATTGAGTGCGTCTCACTTTTTGCTGCAACTTCACCTCAATGATGAAGTCCTTGAACAGGATTACTTCCATCCACAACAACATCACCGACCAATGGACCCTTGGGATTCAGTTCACTTTTACGCTTTAGATGTCATTGCTAATTTGGTTATCAGCTCATTCTGGGAAAATCCTGGATCAAAGCGTTTCTTGCGGAACATGATAACGTCTGGTTTCTTTGAAAAGCTTCTCAAGATAATAAACGGTAAAGTAAAACATCAAAGGGAAACATTGCATTTAAAATGCACCAACATGGCATACAAAGGAAATAGCTTAATCATTATTGAATCGTTCAGTCTCACCAGTAAACTCTAGCAGTAATTTTATCTCTTCAAAATATTTTGAATTTCAAGAGCCAACGGATGTTGCATCATTTGAATTTTTAAAAGTTTGAGTGAACAAAATATTTTTGTGCAACAAATAACTGATTCTGTCTGTACAAGCCTTAATTTCAAAAAAGAAAGCTACCGTACTGCCTTTCAGGTATTTTGAATTGTCTGTCATTCTGTATCAATTAATATGGGTTTAAAAAATATGAAAATTTCCTGAAAAACAAACGCAATATTTTCCTTTAAGAAATTTCGTTTTGAGTTTTTCTTAGGTTGTCCTAGAGTGATAACCCACAAAAATTTGTGGTGGTGTTCTTTTTTAACCAAATTTTGTGGTATTACCCTTTCATAACCAAAGATGTAAGAGTTCAGGAAATTTCTTGATTTCAGGAAATTGGAAGTCTTAAGCAAAATTCTCAGGAAATCCATTTTGCTAGATAAAAAGTTTTGCAGTGGTCATGGTGGGTGGAATGGTCAAGGGTTGGTAAAGCTTTTGGGTTTTGTTGGAATCTTTTTACAAAAAAAAAGTAAATTTCTAGTGCATGAAAATACTTGAAAAACAGAATAAGATTGCACCATTTGCACCTAGGCCTCTTCATGATGTGAAGTTTTCTCAAAGGGGAGCCCTTCCCTAATAGACTCTTCCCCTAGGCCGACAATCCTGGATAACACAGTTTCAGGAAGTGGACCTCTACTTTGCTTACATTTCTACATAAAGTATCAACACAAACTAAAAATCACCTGTAAGTTAATCCAGTGCCACTGACTGTATGTATGTATAAGTGTCCAGGCTGCAAGTTTCTGTTTACAGTACCTGAAACTGTCCCTGGCCAGGAGTTTCTACATTGTTATACTTTGTTATAAATACAGTATGCTTTTCTACTTTGTTTTGTTTTCCACATGACGTTGTCTACAGGTTGTGTTTGCTATTGCATAGACAATAGTTGCTCATGCAACTTGTGAAAACCTAGAGTTATGAGGAGACTAAGCACAAGTTATTTTTGGAACCGTAGTGAATTCTACACTCACCGCAACCTTGTGAAGAAAAAAATTAAAGATATAAGAATTGCCAAGCCAAAAATATTCCTCAAATTTTTGAATTTTTGTTTTCCCAAATAGCAAACAGTTCAGAGAGGTTCTTAACCACATGCCTGGCTGTATACATAGCTACAAATGTTTGCACACAGTTTGCCGCAGGCAACAAGGGAGGACCTGTCAACAAAGGGGTTGTACGGTCTGGGGACATCCTCAACAAGATAGCACATTTCATTTATAAAGAAAATGTAATAAAGGTAAGACAGTTTACATGATAAAAACATAAAAGTTAGAGTAAGAGAATGATGTCTGATGATCTGGACTGAAGTCATTGATTTGACTCTCTGTATGGCAACAAAGCAGCAGCGTGTTTACAAACATCACATTGTTGCTTTTGCACTAAGTATTTGTAAAGAAACTACAAGTTTTCAAGTTGTATTATAGGAATATAAAACAAAACATATTAAGCCAGCATGACTTACAGTATCCCTGTCATGAAAATTACTCCTAATCTTTTGAAAAATGGATAAAATGGCATTTAACTTCTGAAGTTGAATGCACACTGTAGATACAGAGATATACCAATCAACCAGCTTTTTGCTGTACAGTGGAAGTGCTCTTTCAATTTATTGTGGTTAAACATGCAGTTATACACTGTGTCAGCATTCTCCCTTCCTGTAATTTCTAAGATGCAAAAGTCCTTTTTGTATAATTTCATGTGTAGTTCACTATCATTGATCAATACAGGGTGTTACATCCTGCAAAAATTGTTTTTTTTTCTTTAATGGGAGTTATACATATATTACAGTTTGAACAAAAAAGCAATCTATGTAGTTGCACTTTCCCACTCCATCTCCACACACCTTGTAGTTTTTAAATTTGTCAACACATTGACAAACAGATTATGGCTCAGACAGTTTTATCTTTTACTCCTGCCATTTGACCTACAGTATGATGTCATCAGTGCACATGCACATGTTTTCATGGTCAGGTAGGCTTACTGTACCTATCCACTACATTTGCAAATTGTGAAGAAAACTTTTGTCCAAGAGTTGACCTTATGGTAAACTCTCTACTGGAAAAGGAGGGGGTGAAGAACCTGCACTCCTTGACTCCCTCTGGTTACAGGCCTGCTGTGCCTGTACTGCTTGGGAGGGGGAGAGAGGGGCAAGTAGGGGCTGTGTTATGTACTGGAGGGTTACTCACATGGATCTATCAGTACTTTCTGCAGTTGAAATCACAGCTGGGGGCATTGCCTCATGATCATTGACAAAGTTCAATTTGCACACTTCCCTTTATCTGCCTTAATTCAAATTTTTGAAGTGAGGGGACTGTAGATCAGTCAATGGGGCAAACTAAAATATCATTAAGTAGCTACAGCAGAGAGAATCAGTTCAAAAGAAACCGCATCTTTGGCTGAAAAGCCGTTATAAACATTGCAGTGTGCGAGGAAACTACCTGTGTGGTCCAGGCACAATACTTACGATGCTGTAAGAGAAGGGAACAGACCATGGCTACTGTGACCCTAACCCCCTTCTCTGTCATTTTCTTACTTTTTCTCTGCCACTATCGTGGAACTGCTTTACTCATTCAGTAACATGTAGCTGTTGTATACTTAACCATTTACAGATGGCAACAGAATGGTTCAAAGATGGTGTGGAACAGTTTGAGTTTGATGCCCTTGCCGAGAGACCAGATGGTTTGGCTGTCATGAACACAGATGGTGTGTTTATGGGAGGATGTGAAGAAATGTCAAGGAAGAAAACACTTCAGTCTGCCATCAACTGGGCTGTTTCTTTGCAATTTCATTCCATTGAGTACCTTGCAGCTGTGAGTACATTGTACCATTAATTTCAGAGCTATATATTTTTATATATA
>WURT03118830.1:0-11835 GCA_009936505.3 Holothuria glaberrima
CTGATGGAAGGAAAATAACAGGCATTACTCTTTTAAAGTGACCATTTGAGCCCTTGGTACAAAAATATCACTTGAACATTGCCCGCATCCCTTAAATACTGATGCAACGTGGACACCATGTCTTGGAATCATGCAAATGTTGCTCCTTTGGAAAACCCTCATCGTGAATATTATGCTTTCAAATGCCAAATCTCTGCTTATAATGTAATGAGCCAAGTATGGTGGAACCATATATATATATATCCTTAAAACATACATTTTGACCAACATTCTGTACCAACGCAACACACCATATCAGTAAATTAATTATGCCAATTATTGCTCTACAAATTCTTTGGTCCTCCTCATGGATCTTATACCTAGCTAAATCTGCATTATCCAAAAAACAACATCAAAGCAAACGTTTAATATATAATTTCTTTTCCTTTACACTTCAGATTGAATGATATCCCTGACGGGCAGCAAAAATACTGCCGTAACATGGACACCATGTTTCTTTGAACACACATTACCTTTTTTGGTTCTTTACCCCTAAATGCTTATGTTAGCTTTCAAAAACGTAAATAAACTAATAATTATCCTATTTCTAATCATCTATTGTTAATAAAGAAGAGTTTTTAGCCTGAAGCAATAAATTCCTACATAATGTACATGGTTTCAGAAAAAAAACTGTTATACAGTATAATGTAACATGCATATCTCCATACAAAATGATATATTCATTGTTGTTCTCTCTAGTAAAATTTCCTATAAGTTCCCAAAATTTTCCCTTCAGAATTTTAGAAGAATAAATAGCAACAATTAATCTTTTCTTGACCAGTTCATGCATTATTAACAATAAATAACGCCATAATCTGGTAACACAAATACCACCACAACATCACAGGTATGGACATCGTGTCCGATCTTCATGGGTATATTTATGATCAATTATTTTCTCATATAGACAATGACGTTGTGATACATAGTGACTTTTTTAGAACACAGGCTTCAGTTTCTTCAAATCCTGTCTTAATTTAGTCCATCTAAAATATAAATACTTTCGAAAATGTAGCTTAACAGATACTGCCACAACATTTCATGTTACTACTGCTACATAAGATACCATTATTTCAGTCTTCCCTTAAATTAACAGTTAGCTACAGAATAGCAAGAGAAGGCGATTAGATCTACATCCTTGCTGCATATCCATCTTAGACATACTGTATTTTTAAGTAAAGATCTTGGTTTGCAGAATATGAAGGTGTTTTATTGCATATTTTTACTGCCGCAACTTAAGACACCATAATCTAATGAGACCTATATAATGTTTCATAAAATGTTCACATTTTGGCAAATAAGCATGATATTCACTTTGACTGTGAATGGACTGCTATAATTTCATGTAAGAGTGATCTTTTTATTGTACCACCTATAGTTTGGTAATAAAGGCAGCCAAAATACTGCCACAACACGTGTTTGAATGATGGAGAAAATAACAATTACTAAATTATTAAATTTTTTTTCTGTTGGTGTATTCTTTATGAAGAAACATACAGACTTCATGCAGATATTTTATGTTTAGAGAACAAAATTATCATAAAAATTGAGTTTTTATATCATACATTTTCATGGTAATTTTGTGCGGACACCACACAAAATGCACTGAAAAATGAAAATGTAAGAAATTTTTTTCTATTTTCAATACTCTCCATTATGGTTAAAGTACTTTCCAGTAATTTTATACCAAGTATGGCTTACTGGGATTGTCAGGTGGGAAATTAGGAAGGTTTTTTATCCCCAAATAGGCCAAAGTATGGCAGAGCCCCAACCTCACAGAATCACCCTACTACTTTTCTCTCAGCACAAGATGCAGTTGACATACAGTATATATTCTCATACCTGTACTTGGCTTATACATTTTATACAGTACTGTACACAATCTGGTTGTACAGTAGTAAAAATCCAAGCACCCATATGAGTAAAAAATCACCTATGATGTTAATGAAGGTGAGAACAGGAGTAGGCCCACTGTACCTGTGCAGATGAAAATACTGCAGTGGAGCCCTCACACATTTGCAATTTTTAAGTCATTACAATTGGTCAGCCCTGGTGTCTTCTTCACAACTTCACATCGACTTCCTATCCCTGTCAAGTCGAGTCAAAACTTCAGTACTCAAGGAAAGTGTGCAGTTACTGTATCAATACAGTACTGTTTGTAGTCCAGCAGTACACCTATAAACCAGTATGGTTGCACTGAGTTGTATAGAAACTGTACCCCTCTCCCTCTCATCTATATAGTAGGTTACATGTTAGTAAAATACTCAAAGAATTCAAATAATAGTAATTTAATTTCAATAGATTTATACTTTTCTTTTTTCCCTTTTATAGAGAAGCCCTTGAAGTGGGTGGAGACATTCTGTCTCGTTTACTTGACTGTTTGGATCCAACAGTTGTCCTAGCCCAGCTTCGTGATGAACTGTACATGGGTATGGGTCACCCCCATGAAAGAATTAGACAAGTGTGCGTTCATCAGGTATTGTATGTACTACTTCACCCTCAACATCATGTTGTGTAACCATGGTAACTGATGCATTTTCAGAAAGTTTTTTTTTTTTCTTTTTTCTTTTTTTTTTGGTATCCAGTAATCTGGAAGTCTTTAAAGAGGTTTATTGAGTTGTTACACTAAATTCATGATTGTATTTCACAGCTGTTGAGATTTATTCACATCTTGATGGTAAATGATTCAACTAAAAGATTCTGCACATCTGATACACAACTGAAATGGCAATGATAGGGTAATTAAGGATTAAAATCATCTATTACAAATTCATGACCAGACATTTTTTACCATTAAGTAGTAATCATATGCAATCCCTATCTACAAAAACTTCAATTTTTCACATTTTCAGCAACTGTGGGAAGTGATACATGAGTAATAAGGTTAATTAGAAGCATTGTCATGCAATGATTGCCTTCAAACTCATCACAAAAATAATCGATTTCAACTCAATGATCCCCTGTAATGTCATTGGTGGCACCCACATGTTGAGCTTTTTCATGTTTTCAGAATACCCTGTACATTTAATTGAGGCTTGCTTAAAGAAAATAAGATTCACACATGCAAACACTAGTTCATAGTCTTCTAGACATTGGCTCAAAATAGTCAAAGGGATTTATGCTTTGTATTGATGAAACTGGTCTCTCATAATTTTAATTGTAGAACAAAGGTGCCATGTATTCATTTGTTAATAAAAGGCAGCCAGAACTTGAATAGTGATTCAAAGACATCTGGGTGTCTACTCACTGGAGGTCATGACATAAAATTGTTCCAAATGCTTCTTGTCTTAAGGAACAGGTTTGAGCAAAAGTGGTCTTAGTTGGCTGTCATTAAGGAGAAGAAAGGAATAAACTGTGTGTATGTGCAGGAATTAGAGCTGTATACTTTCTATAGAGGGATTTCATGTGACGTCACATGATTGGAATTGCCTGGCAGTTGAGGGCAAACCACACATGCAGTAAGTGTATTTTACAGCACATATGCACAGCATAACCATAGATATTACTGTACTGTGACACAATGAATGCTTGCCCTTCAAGAGAGGTGCAATCACGTGACATTGGTGAAACACCTCTATCAGTGTTCTCCACGGGTCCAAATTTTGCCCAGGGACTTGTTTCTGATCATCTGGCAGATGACACTGATCACCATCCTGGGGGAGGGCTAAGGTGGGCAAAATGGTGTTACATTTGGTGCTAACTTTGAATTGAATATATCACCAAGAAGTCCTATTTTTTAGGAATTTTTTTCCATCTTGCTTGCTTTAGTGAATTTTTTCCTCAGTCATGTGGGTAAAACAGAACCACACTATGTGAAGTAAGTGAACAGTAAATTGTTAGACTACATATACCATTACCATGTTTACTTATATCTAATCAGATTTGGATATGGAAGTAATTATTTAAGACTGTGCATGTCAGAGCCTTTTCAAAATACTGATATAAGTGATACTGGTACAGTAGCAATGTTTTCATTACACCACTCTGGTACACCTTGTCCCTGCAGTTGGCAAACACATTTCTATGGTTGCATGGTACTAGACTCTCAATAAACCTTCCCAATATTTTCTTTAACTTTACTAGTATTAGTAAGTTATAGTAGTTTTAGTAAAGTGCAAGTGGAATTTTGTGACACAGAACCGACGGCAAAATATGAAAGCATCACGCCATTTTTGACATTGGCGTAGGCAATTTTTAAAGGGCTTTATGTTGATGTTGCTTATGTCCAGCCCTGGGTAAAGACCGCAAACATGGAAGTCATCAACTGATCGATCGCAAGTGCCATACTTGTGCTAGTAGTATCAAAGCAATATAAATCATAGCAGCCTATATGAGGGAAGCGGCGATCAAAATCATGATTCATGACTGTATTTTTTCAATCAGGTACTTAACTTCTGGGGACACGGAAAGTATTTAATTCTCTTTGCTAGTTAGTTCGACGAGGTTTTACGGCTCAGTAAACCAGTTCTCTTTGCAAACGTTTCCAAAAAAAAAGCATTACTTTTTTGTGCAGGCAGCTGAAGTTTCTGTGCGGAGGGTGACTTTAAGACTGGGCGCTGCACGCACTTCAAATTTTGTCCAATCAAAACAGCTAGTGGAGAACACTGCTCTATACCATTTTGAGGGAGTCTTACCAAAACCCAAATCATTTAAGTTGTTTACAGAAGATTGCCAAAGCACAGAGCAATTATTAAATAGTTCAGGGGAACAAACTACATTAGATGGATATACTAATAAAATGTTGAGGTCATACAATGTCACCCTTAAGTTGATGAGGGTAAAGAAATATGTTTATTATGTATCAAACTTCTTAAAACAGATCTTCAATAAAATTAGTCACTATTGCACAAATGAAGGTTTTTATACGTATTTATCTTCAATATTATACAAAGTTATTATATTTATGATTTTCAACAACTACAAGTGAAGATTAAGTGCTGTACTTTTTAGCTGTAACAGTATGTTGATGATTTTTGATTCCTTGCCGAAGGCAGAAGGAATCTATGCCATGGTGATGTTGTGTGTATGTGGGTGTGCGTGTGTGTACGAGTTTGCTTGGCATTCAGACTGAGGACCTTAACAATGCATTTCAGGTCTTCTGAAAGAAATTCAATAGATTTCTCAAGTCCTCGAAAGTTTCTACAATATACAGTCTATTGCTAAGGTTAGGGTTAAGGAAGCAAACACAAAGGAGATACGAAAACAAATTGTACCGAGTTAAACCAAAGGTCGGAACTGAGGGACATGGAGCCCCCAGTAAACAGAGAGATGATTTAGTTCTGACTAGGGCTCGCATCGGTCACACTTACCTTACCCATGCCTTTTTACTTCAGGGGGATGAGAGACCATATTGTACACCCTGTGATTGTGCTGTCACCATCAGTCAAATTCTCATTGACTGTTATGAATACTCCCATATTCGCCAGAAGTACTACGCTGTGCCAGACTTGAAAACTTTATTTGAGCAGACAGATCCTTCCCTTATTTAGGGCTTTCTCAGGAAAGCAAACTGTATAGAAATTTTTGACATGACTCCTGCATTGCCTGGACCTTTTAGTGGAATTTGACCCCCCACTTTTTTTTTTTAGTTTATTGTACCCCAGCATTGAACCTTTTTTCTTTTCATGATGACACTACAGTATATAACACAATCGTGTTGGTGTGTCGTAAAATCCCATCTAACTAACAGTGAGGTCCTCGGTTTGTATGTAAAAGCTTCTTGTGTGTGTGTGTGTGTGCAGTATGTGATGCCCCTTGTAAACACGATATCTCAAGATAGCAAGGACCGACACTTTTCACATTTGGTATGTAGATTTGTTTTGTTGAGAGGAAAACCCTATTGTTTTTGGTGGAGGTCAAAGGTTATTTGAGGTTACCAGAGGTCAAAAACCGAAAACCTTGTAAACACGATATCTCACGTTAGCAATGACTGACACTCCATATAGATTTGTCATGTTGAGAGGAATTAGAAGGAATTAGAACGCTTCTGTGTTTGGTGAAGGTCAAAGGTCATTTGAGTTCACCAGAGGTCAAAAACAAAAATCATTGTAAAAACGAATCTCAAGTTAGCAATGAATGATAGCTTTCATATTTGGTATGTAGATTTGTCATGATGAGAGGAAGAAAGCTATATTGTTTTTGATGGAGGTTAAGGGTCATTTGAGGTCACAAGAGGTCAAAAACTGAAAGCCTTGTAAACACGATATCTCATGTTAGCAATGACTGACACTCTTCATATTTGGTATATAGATTTGTCATGTTGAGAGGGAGAATCCTGTCATCTTTGGTGGAGGTCAAAGGTTATTTGAGGTCACCAAGAGGTCAAAAACGGAAAACCTTGTTAACACGATATCTCAAGTTAGCAATGAACGACACTTTTCATATTTGGTTTATAGATTTGTCATGTTGAGACAAAGAACCCTATTGTTTTTGGTGGAGGTCAAAGATTATTTGAGGTCACCAAAGGTCAAAAATTGAAAACCTTGTAAACACGATATCTCAAGTTAACATTGACCAACACTCCATATTTGGTATATAGATTTATCATGTTGAGGGGAAAAATCCTTTTTGTTTTTGGTGGAGGTCAAAGGTCATTTGAGGTCACCAGAGGTCAAAAACGGAAAATCACCTAAACAGGATACCTGGAGAAAGCAGTGACGATCACTTTTCATATGTGGTATCCATAAAGATTTATCATGTCGAGGGGAAGAATCCTATTGTCTGTGGTGGAGGTCAAAAGCCATTTGAGGTCACCAGAGGTCAAAAATGGAAAACTTTGTAAACATAATATCTCAAGATAGGAAATTTGGATAAATTTCATACTTGGTATGTGCAAGGATGCATTATGGTGAGAAGCAGAACCCTATTGTTTTTGGTGGAGGTCAAAGATTATTTGGGGTCACCAGGGATCAAAATCTGAAAACCTTGTTTACATGATATCTTACGGTAGGGTAGATTTCATTTTTGGTAAATGGATGCTTTATGGTTCAAGGAAGAACCTTTTTGCTTTTGGGGAGAACAAAGGTCATCTGGGGTCAAAAGAAGTCAAAAAAGCAAAATTTCCCAAGAATCTTCAAGGAAATCCCAACATTTTCAACGGCAAGGAATCACGAGGCCTTTTGGCTTCTGGTTCATCAAGTTTTTAAGTGCAATGAGAATGTGTAATCTACAGTGTTACAGTACAGTATTTTTATTTTTGTACTCACCTATATGCAGAAGCTGATACATTGTTGCAGGATTTTATTTCTGACAGTTTAATATCTATTAAAACTCTCATTTGATTTCATTTGATACACTTAACATTTATTCCAGTATTATCATTCAGATTTTTACAACTATGTGAACTGCAGAATGAGGAAAAGATAATGCAGTCAACACACACACATGCACATACATACACAAAAAAAAAAAAAAAGTGGACCAGACCTAACAAAAACATTGTTTATCAAGGTCAGGTTAGGCTTCTTATGAACAAAGGAAACTGAGAAAGAAAAAAAAATCAGTAACATATTAACAAAAAAAGTAGTATAAAACATGCATTGTTTTATACATTTAAATAATGTTGAAGTTACCCTTCTGTAAAGTAGGATGTGTGGGATACTTGATATTTCTTTGTGAATTGTTTCCTCATGTAGATTGAGAGACTGGTTGACGATGAAGTTGGACTCAATAATCTGAAGAATGACAGCGAAATGTTGGCTAATGTTATCAGCACAGTGGCTGATGAGAGCCTTGCTGTTAGCAAGCTCTCTATGAAATCTCTCATTGCTGTGGGCAAGGACCCTGCTGGGGCGAGTCAATTGTTTGAAGGTCCACTACAGCCACAGATGATACGTGTTGCAGCTACAAATGAGACCATAAGATACAGGGTGTTTGAGGTAACTTGCAAATGGAATTTTGTTTTGAAGTGCAGGGCTGTTTTGTCTGTTTGTGTGGATAGCTCATTGTGAAAGGCATGTCCCAAGAAACAGGAGTTTCCCCATTTAGCTCAACTACACCCAACTACAATTTTATGTAAGTGCGAAATAAACTTGTCTGTTTGGGTGTGATATGTGACATGTATTGCAGGGTTGTATTTCCAAAGTGTATGATTTAAAAGTAAAGGTAAAAGGCTTGAAACCATACAAAGCATATAAAATACAGTATTAAACAGAACAAGGCAAAGGTGACAGTTGGGTTGGCTGAAACAGGAGCCTCCTTCAGTTCATAAGTATCTCCTGGCTTCTTGGTTTTTTGTTTGAACCAGGAGCCATGTCATATTTATAGTATCAGGGGATAGCAACCAAAAACTGTACCATAATGTACATGCCACTGAATATTTTTATTAACTTCAGATGGGGAAAGTAGTACACAGTCCAGGCATTACATACAGGTAGCACATTGGCAACAATGTCAACAAACTTGACATTGTAAAAATTAAGAAAAGAAGCTCTTTCTCCTGTGATGTGTCTCCTAGTTGTATACTAATACTGCAGAAGAATTGGCAGTAACTTTTCTCCATATACAGCTTTTGTTTATTTGAATGTTAAAAGTTTCCAGGAGAGGCTCATTTCAGCGGTTACTGTAGTTTTGCCTAATTCATAACATAGTGCCAATAATAAAGCAGCATGGATTGTGTCAACTGTTGAATAAAATCACCCGACTTGAAATATCTTGGAAAGTGTTAATTTGTCTCCAGACTAGATTAAGGTCTTTATTTCTGTTGGTTTGTGTTAAAAGCTTCTATTATATCAGGTGTAGCTCAAGGTGGGAAGGGGCAGTTTCCCCACCTCTCTACCTTAGTGGGGGGAAAAATGTGAAACTGGGTGAAAGGTGAACAAAAGCTGAAATTAAATACTTGATCCTCTCAACCTAGGAAATTCCTGAAATCCTCTACAGTATGTTGTATGTAAGTTTACCAGTTGTAAATTCTCAACTTAATTCCAAAGGCATAAATGATGGTTTGGTATTAAAATTTGAAGCAGTCTTGTTTGGGCTGGTAGTGTTACATGGATCAATGTACAATGATTTTACTAATCAAAGGACAAGGGAATAGCAGACATTTATGTTTTTTTGGTTAGAAATTGAAATTTGAATCTTGATTTTTCTCCCTTTAAGCTAGCCTGTACTGAGCATGGCGTCATATTGAAAGAATGGATTTTTACTTAAATACTTAAGCATTAATATTCCCTTTGGAAGTTATGCATTACTGCTCATACAAATTTTTTGCCTGGTAATTATAAAATAAATTCTGTGCTGCTACTTTTACTACTCGCTACCAGACTCTTGTACAGTATGTGCTCTCATGACACTGTACTCACACTACAAGTCTGCTTCCAAGTTTCAACATACATTTGTGTCTTTGTTTTAAGATTGTTACAAGCATAGCAGCCACATCCCTACCGGCTTTAGAGAAAGTAAACAGGTCTGGTCTGTTAGGTCAGCTGTTATCTGACCTCCACACAGAAGATGATTTGGTTCAGCTCAATGCCATTGAGATGCTCTGTACTTTGGTGGACTCGCCTCATGGCATTGTGTTCTTAGAAAAAGAGGGCGTTCTTCGAAAAATGGAAGAGATGTTGGTTGAGGCTGAAGCAGATCCTTCACAAGGCTTCCTGCTACCAGGTGATGATTACTAATTTGGATGTTTTTACTATAGATGTACTTGCGTCTAGTGATACCATTACCTGATTTCATTTGATTGGTCAATTTATGTACATATCTGTACAACTAGGCTTTATTCCCCTAACAAGTTGGGTTTTCTTTCATTGCCATCAAAAATATGATGTACCTGAAGTGGGTCTTTAATTTGTAGTTCTTGGTTTCAGCTTTTGATTTTATCTGGAGATCACATTACTAGCAAATCATGACATACATTGATTGGCATACATTGATACCTGCCTCATCCATGTAAAACATACTTGTCTTACCTCCACAAGTATGTCCTTCATGTGTGGTAACTTGAAACAAACTTTTCCATTGCTGCTGTGGGATAGTATGGTAGTCCTTGATCACAGTTGATCCTGGACATTTAATGTACTACAAGCTTGATCTTGTGATCAGGATCGGTACATCCCTTCGTGTCAAGATCAGAACCATCATCAGATCTGGATTTGATCTGTGTTTTATGAACAGACTTGATCTTAGCACAGAATGTGAACATGCATGAACACCAAATCAATTCCAGATTAGATGTAAGAGCAACCTCTATCTCTTTTGTAATCTGCATTGTCATGTTGGTAAAATATATTAAACCTACATATTATTGGTTTAATAAGCCCAGCAAAAACGGTCAGGTGAGAAGGATCATAGCCAAACAAATGTGCTATTTAGCCACTTGGCTATTACTCATGCATGCTTTGAATTATAGGTGTAATACAAGTATTAATATATTGCCTATTTTTTCATCAATGTTTGCATTTTATAAGGCACCTTTGGTAAATGAAGTGAGGGATAACTATACCTCCAGGTAGCTGAGTTTAGCACAATGCCCACAAGACAAGTTATAGTACCTCACAGGTCCCTGTTTAACTTGTAGGTGAAGAGTGACATAAAGTAATGGTCTAGGTTAGACTACAATCACCCAACCGTAGACCAAGTTATACCACTTCCTTGTGATAAAAATCAGTAGAAAGTTTTGTACCCATAACCCACATATTAGCAAAAGAATAGCCCCCTCCCCCAAAAAAATCAACAACAAAAAACAAACAGAAAAAAAAGCAAGAAAGAAAAATATCCTTAGAACTGACAACTGTCATGGAGAATTTGAATGTTTTTCCCTGTAAGGTTCAGAATTGTAACATCATTTTCCTATCCAAACAAATGCATTGTGAAGCAAAGTTCAAGGGTTGCAGGAATGGGTTGTTTAGGTTGGTATTAAAGATTTAGTTAGATGAGGTTTTACGGCTCAGTTTCTAACCAGTTGGTTTAAGTCGGGCCGGCCATAGCCTTTTTCCAGTTGTGTGCCTCACTGGCTTGTTTTCCCTACTCCATTGCTTATGCTGAGCACCAAGCACAATGGCAGTAGGTTCCATTTTTGATTCCTTGCCGAAGGCAGGCAAGGAATCTATGCGATGGTGATGTTGTGTGTGTGTGTATGTGTGTGTGAGGGAGTGGCGAACCAGCAAGTGCGGATACACTCAAGCTGCAGTTACAAGCTTGCACACAGGCGGCTTAGGGCTAAGGGTCGTTCGCTTCTAGACTGAAGCAGTAGAAGAGTCCGGCAGCCCCCTAAGTGACTGAGCAGCCCTTTTTAGGATCGCTCTGCTCACCCCCTTGCATGGGGAAGGGACTAGAAAAGGTGTCCTAAACATAGTCTGCTTCACTTTATCCTGGTCAGCTTACCGCGGCTGGCGGGAATCCCTTTTTGTGGTCAATTTTCAAGCAAGAAGAAAAGAGGTATGGTGCTGACACTTGGAACATGGAATGTACGTACCCTACTAGATAACCCGCATGCTGACAGACCCGAGAGGAGAACTGCGCTTGTTGCTAGAGAACTAGCAAGGAATAGAGTTGATATAGCAGCCCTGAGTGAGACACACCTACCCGACAAAGGTCAACTGACTGAAACGGGTGGTGGTCATACTTTTTTCTGGAGTGTCCGTGACAGTTCTGAGTGGAAAGAAGCAGGAGTAGGATTTGCTATCAAGAACGAGTTAGTACAAAAACTTCCCAGGCTCCCAGAGGGCCTGAATGACAGACTGATGACTCTCTAGCTCCCACTCAATAGTAAGAAGAATGCCACCATCATAAGTGCCTATGCTCCAACAATGACTAATCCGATGGACGTGAAGGATAGGTTTTATGAAGAACTAGACC
>WURT03118852.1:0-11833 GCA_009936505.3 Holothuria glaberrima
AGTCGGGTATCAAACAGACCACAAATTTTTGCCGACAAGTGGGACTAACCTTACCCTGGGCGACTCGCCTTATGACATCAGGGAAGAGAAAATTGGGCCTTTAAAATCTAATTAGCTTCAAAGAGAAAGTCTACTGATATGATAAATTCAACAGTTTACTGAAACATGAACCTTCATGAACGCCCCTTTCTACAACCCTACCTCCACCCCTGGAAATGGGGCCTGATTCAAATGTTTATCTCAAGAACCAACATTAAAATCTAAAAAACATATAATGATAAGTCCTGGAAAAACATGCTGGCTCATACAATGTGCACACTCAAACAAGGTTATGTATGCATACTGTCAAGTTTAAATTAACATTACCACTATAGGACTTTCCTGAAGTACCTTCCGATGGATGCCCGAGGTGAAAACCAATTATGGGAAACCAATAATGGGAAGACACACTTGACATGACCTAATGTCTCAACCTTCTCATCAATCACATTATGGACCAGTCATGCATGGCCCTATTCAAGACTATCTGAAAAGAACAGACACTGTGACTAAACATGATCTCTGCCATTAGGCTGGGAACAAAGTCCCCATAGATCAGACTTGCTCTAAGCATTCACAATAGGACCTCAACCATGTATCCTAATAAACATTCTCATACAATGTGCACAATGAGGCAATGCTACACATATTGTCAAAATGAATTAACTGGCTCCGTACAGAGGGAAACTTTGCTTCCTCTTGTATAAATAAAGTATCAAGGATATTCACAACACTCCATTCAGAGAATCTAAACCTAATTTATTTTCTTTAGAGAGTAAAGTTATCCCATGATATCCCCACCAAAATCAGTTCACTTGAGGATCTGAACTTTGCCCCCAAACTACCCTACAGTTCATGCCTTTATCACAGTTACAAGCTACCCGATACCTTGGGTGGACTGCTCTACTGTAAGACTGTGTAATGAAACATCAATATGCTCATTTGATTGACAATTTAGATGCTGGCCTACATCCAATTAGGAGAGATGCTATGTAATCTGTAACAACACTTTTACTCTTCAATGCAACCCATACATAGTTTAGCATATCAGATAAACCAATATCCAAGATTGTATATGATATACCCTAGTGGAACTTTGATCAACTGGGGTATTGAATTGTGAGGTATTAGTAGAAGGGTCACAATATAAGGTTTCTTGGTGAGTTGGGGAGTAAAGACCTATGTGATTAAGTGATAGAGAATGGTAAGCAAGTAATGTTAGTGCAATTAAAGGATGAAAAAGGATAGAAACTACATGACATAAAAGACAGTTTGATAACAAGTGCTCAGGTAGTAAACTATTACATGATAGAATGTTATAGAGTAAAGACACCTTCAATATTTTAAGGTTCATTAGGAATGACTGCATGGCTAAAATGTGGACACTCTTGCAGTAAAAAATTTGAGAAACTACAAGAGCATCAGTTCCTAATGAGGGTCTTTTAGTAACAGAATTTGTAACAGAACTTTTCAAAAAATGAGGGTGCTGCAACCAGTCAGCTGAGGCCACTAACAACTACCTGCTAAACTAAGAACAGCAATCCACTGATACATTTCTATGTTCTAGCACAATAACAAGCCAGGAAAAATCCTAAATTGAAGGGGACCATGTAATCCACTGCCCCCCTTTTTTGGGGGAGACTAGTGGAGAGAGGGGGTCTGTACAGTTTACTGTTATGTAAGATGTCCAAAAAGCTTTAAAAATATACCGAATAGAACATTCACCTCTTGACAATCAGTTTCAATCTGACAAAATAAATTTAGCTCCTAGTACTTACCACAGACAATGTCTGTCTTTCCTTCTTTGCAGGAGGTTCACATGACATCAAAATGTGCAAATTGTCAGTCATGAGTGTCTTTATTTTTGCTTTTACATCAACATCTCTTCTAGTCCCCAATCACCCCTCTTCCATTCACCCCCACCCCACCTCTGATCCTGTCCCAAGACATCTACAGTTTTACCATCAGACTCCTAAATCATAGGGTATCCTCAAAAAAAAAAGAGATGATAATTCTCAGTTTAGGATATAATTTAATAAAATAAACCTGAGAATTCAGAACAAAAAACATTCCAAGAAATTTTAACGCTTTCAAGCCTTTGAAAGTAACAAAATGTTTGAACTCTACATTCCTCCATGTGAAAACCTGTTTCAAAAATGAAATGAAGAGATTAAAAGGATTAATTACCACTATCAAGCATCTTATGTAATTCTTCTTTATCTGCAGGCCTTGGTCTTTGATACCCTTTACAAAGAAAGAGAACTTTCAGATTAAAATGCAACTTGTTTGCAGAATTACCAAGTCAGCGAAAAAGATTGCTTTTAATTAGAGTAGCACTTTAGTATTCTTGTTGGAGATGCAATGTAGACAACAGGCCATTAACCCTTTGTACTGCTAAGTGTCAGCTAAGTATGGAACTAAGCTGGTATTTATGAAGTTCTGTCATGCTTTCTTTTTCCTAGGAAAGCTCACTGTTTCCTGTTCAAAGCTTCTACCCATGGCTGACTTGTGAACATAGCAACTAACTGCTTACAGTCACTGGACTGTACAGAAAATTCAAAGGAACACGATGGGTGGAGCTCTTGCCTGCCGATTGCCTAGGTAAGATTAAGCTATGTTCTTTAAACAAGACTTATCAGACACAATTCACTCATTGGAAAATACCCTCCATCCCACTCTGGGCCGAGTCTGTTACTCAATTTAGCCAATGGCACAAAATCATGAATTTATGGTATGTGATGAGTATGCAATAAAAATTCCCTACATAAAAAGTTGAACATCCCATTTTAGATAAACTGCATTGACAACTGATTTACTTTGAGGGCAATTGAACTTCTTACTTTTCAATTCAACAGCATGTATCACATTACACTATGCATTAGGCTGTCACTTTCTCTTGGGTGACAGAATCTTTCTCCTGAACCTTTCCACTGAGAATCACAAGCCCTACCACTATTAAAGCTAACCTGTCTCTCTAAACTATGCTATGAATGTTCAAAAAGAGGTTTCATTGTGTGTTCATTGCCTTTACTGCTTTACAGCGTAAGACAGACCCAAGAAGTGTGCAAAAGTTCCATGTTACAACTTTTAAAACTCCAGTATAATGTAAAAACCACAAATTTTACACGTGGGCTGCCTAAGTGTAAGTACTTCCTTCTAACAATTTCTCTTACATAACACACTCTGATAGCAACAGTTGTTGGCCTCACTCTGAGCTGTGATCAAATTTCATCTCCTTTGGAGGAACAGGGATTTTTAGATTGGACAAGGATCGACATCTTTGGACTATTTCTCTCAGAGAAGGAAAACATATGTTGGATATGAGAACAGAAAGGGAGTAGAAACACTTTGCTAGTTTAAAAACTAAAGTCGACTGACAATCAGGAATATTATGTATCTGCATTAAGAAGGAATTGACACAAAAGCTGGAGGAGGGGGGAGGGGAGTTTAACAAAAACAATGAAAACGATCATGACAAGAGTTTTTGTAGTTTAAAGTTGTTCAAGGAAGCATTGAATGAACCACACAAACGTATCCACTTGTCGTTAGTAATTAGACTGTGTGTGTGTGTGTGTGTGAGCATGCAATATGTTAATTGCTAGGCTACATACATAGATGTTCTCCATCTAACAGGAAGAGAGAGATTAAAATATAAACATTCAGTAGTAGGTCAAGTATACAAGCTGTGCAGGAAATAAAAGTTAACTTTCACATGTTTCTATACATGACAAATTAGAAAACAACACACTTACATGTTATGCTATCCTAATTACAGGGCTCCCAGCAATTCAAGGAAGCAAAATGCCCTGAGTTTCCCCAATGAAGTTTCAAATTCCCAGGAAGATAAAACTGACCTATTTCCAGTTTGGCACTTCTAAAACCCACCATAGCCAGTCAACATATAACACACAAATCACTTTCTCTTTACAGCAAAACAAATTCCCAGGTTTGGTCCTGAGTTGAGGCACATTCTTAAATTCCCTGACATTTCCCTGATATTTCCTTGACTCATGGCAAAAGGGAAAGTCATTTTCCAAATTTTCCCTTATTTCCAGAATGACTAAGAATGCTTTAATTAGACACTTAATTTCTGGCCTAACATATAGAATGTGCAGAAAAAAGTAGTACTCTGTATTAAACATTGAGAAAAATTAAGAACTCATAAACTCTTACAAGGTTTAATTTATTTTCACCCTCTTAGGGTAAAGGCTCCCTAGCCTAACAGGTATGCCATATCCTTAAAAAAATGTAGCATGACATCAAAAGACTCCCCATCAACACCTATCACTCATCCAGGGGGGGGGGGTGCCTATGAGCAACTTAAGCAAACATCTTGTACACTATTACAATTCTTGTTTACATTTCAAATTCCTAAATAAACTCAGCAGCAACATCGTTTGTTTGTACTTCAAGCCAAGTTTATTAATTTGTCGCTCCAGCTAGTCAAAACATGAAGATATGATTAGAACATTGATGATGGTGTTTACCTGGTGGGATTGCAGTCATCATCTTCACATAACCTTGGTTTGTTGTCACACTAGTAGGTGATTCTGTTGGATACTGAGAAAAAAATGCCACATGAGGTAAAATATGCCTTTACTGAAATAAGTCATAGCTATTCCAGTTTTTAGGGGAATACTGCTGTTCCCAATTAAAGTACCCGAACACTGGTTCATCACTTCAATTAGGTGTTTAAATGAGCAGCAACTGTGTTAAAAGCTTTGATGACCGTTCTGGTACAAGAGTAGCCCAACAACAAAGAGGGTTTACAACGAACAACAAATTCTGCCCAGACATTGGTACTGGTAAAAACGGATCAAATTACTCATAGTCAATAAAGTTTAGATAACCTTTCTGTTTAATTTCATGTAAACTCCCATCAAATGTTAACCTTTAGGGCTAAATTGACATATGCTTGAAGGAGCACCTTCTTGGTATTGTTAAAAACTCTTGACAAGTTTTGGCATTGGGGGATTTTGCAAAATGACTTGTAGAGTTGAGTACAGTGTTGGACATATACTGTAAATACTACAGATTGTAACTCTAAGCAAGCCCATAGTCAACATATCGCAAACAAGTCCGTTAAGGAAAGTCTGACAGCCTTCCCCAGTTTTTGGTATAAAAATCCGGGGAATTTATCTGTGCTCAATCTGTGATTCCCTCGAGCGTGCTAATTGATTTGTTTGCTTGGCCGGTTGGTCAGCTCAAGTGCCCAGCCTAATGACAGAGACTGAATGCAATGTAAGCTGTGGCTCCCTGTTCTTTTCACAGAGAAGTCGGACAAACAATTTGCTAATCAGCCATGCACAAGTTTGCCTATCAGAAAGATTAAGTGAGGTGATTGACAGGGAGAAATTGGCTTTCACACTCTAACCCAGTTGTTCACCTTATGAGTTCTACACTTAACCACATCAGGTAACAACTTTTTCCATAATTTTTAAATTCTTGGCAAAATCAATTACTTTTAAGATTTTTCATGAACTATGATATTTAACACAGTGTAATAGTTTAATGTTTTTGCCCTTATTGTAAATTATTACGCAGTAAACTCATCCACATACACACAACAAATAAATGCTCACAGGTAGCACTAATTAAAATCACTCGCATGAGAATCAACAATCAAAATAGCTGGCATGACATCACAAATTGTGCCACACTTCTTAGAGATGGTGTTCAATTATCAAAAATTTGCAAAAAAAAAATAAAATAAACTAATGAGGTTCTTATGCACAATGACGAAAAAAAAATGCTACACAAATTAAAGTCTCTATGTCTGCTCATTTGTGTGGCACTTTTTTTGCTATGCAAAATAAATTGCACTGATTCAAACTCTGATCACAGTTTGTACATATCCCTGTAGTTTATTTACTTGTGTTACAAGCCTATCCCATATTATGTTTGCTGCTAATATTCAGCAAAGCATGTTATATAATACCTTATTAACTCCTCTCCATCTGACTGTAGGACTGGTGGTTATCTACCATGGGTTATTCGGGACTAACCCACCGTTGTGGGTTAGTATAGAGTAACCTACGGCGGTGACGTCTGCCATGGAGGTACATACAATCAAATTTTGACCAAAATCTCTTTAGGAAACTAGGCTACTGTAGGTGTTATATAAAACACAAATGTTTTCTATTCGTGCGATAGTATGAATAATTTCATTCATTGAAAGATTACATGCTCTATTCAACTTGGTTTTGCCTGATTGAATAGATCATTCAATCTTTCAACTCATGAAATTATTCATACTATCACACTCATAAACATTCATTATTTGTATATCAATAAATGAACAGTTTATTAGGTCTCTGTGGTTTTCTTATATATAAACCACAAGTACCATTTCAGCTTTCTCTTTGTGTGGTACTCACAAATTATTTCACAAATTATTTCTTTTATAAAGAACATCAACAAACAAACACAAGAAAATTCCCACGCTTCCTTCTCTAATCATGACAGTGAACTTTATTACAGCTGTCATGCAAACGAGCCTCCCCTGTCAATCTCACTGCTAGGATTTAAGCTTGACCAATTTTATGGGTGGGCTCTAAATATACAGTACAAGTCCAAATACAGCGTAGCTACTGAAATATCTAATGGTTAAAAAGAGCGGGGTATATTCTTCAGTGTTCTATTGGCCCAACATTTGCACACCAAGTAAATGTGAACAAACCTTGGAAAAAAACCCCCATAAAATAGTTTTTCCTTCGAAAGCAGTCCAAACCATTATATTCACTATAGTTGGTATTAAAGGAGCAAGGCTTCATAAGGTGATTCCCTGGTGCTTAGGCCATACTGTCTCGGCACTACCCGCTACAGCTACAACCCTCCTCAACACCTTTGCTACACAACCTGGTCAATTACTGTACTTGCAAACAGATTTGTTTAAAACATTTCCTTTCTTCATGTTTACCAAATCTATTTTCCTTGGATATAACTTATGATGGCATCAGTCGTATGACATTATGGGAAAAATTTAATGTAATGACAATGAATTCAATGAAAATCAAAACTGCTATGCAAAATTGAACATTCAATTGCCTGTAAAACTTCCCTGTAACTACAGTAATGACTACCAAAAATCCTAGAAAGAGGATATAAATACATACACTCATCATATCACTAAGGTCTTCGTGGCCGTTTCTCTTTGCCAGATCTGATGGTGTCTGACTGTCTCTGTTTTTTATTTTCAAGGCATGGTCAGCTCCAGGAAGTCCCAGTAAGTGGTTAGTTACGGTCTTCAGGCCAAACTTTGCGGCAAAATGAATAGCTGTTGGATATAGCTTGTCGCTTTTTGCTACAGTAAAATATCAAAGATCAAAGATTAAAAGGATAAGGAGGTAAAAGATTTACTTTAAAAAGACAAAAATTGAAAAAAAAGACATGATGGCTGCAGAGTCCACTATAATACAATGAAGGTAATAGATCATACATATACTGTAAATGCTTACAAAAAATAGTCTCTATGTACATGTTAGGTGAACACATTATTTAGTCTTAAAATTTTTACACCAACAGCAGAAAACATGTTAAAATTACATTTATAAATATTCATTGTGCATATTCTCCTCCATTGTTCATTTCCTTTTAACAAACATACCACATTGCATCACATAGGAAAGGTATGGAGGGAACATGTTTCAAAGTTTTCTCAAGCAAAGAAAGATAAAAAGCCAGAGACATAAAAGAAATTCATATGGAGGGTAAAGCATTGTTGCAAGAATTTAAAGGACAACTGAATCCAAACATTCAATTACAGCAAAGATCTTTCACACTGTTATTGGGGCACAACATAAAGTCATGTTGACTAGATAACTGGTCTACAGGCTGAGTGGGAGCATGCCAGTCTGATGTGTAATTAATCGGTTGGACAGCGGATTTAACAGCAAGCCTATGCCAAGTAGGATTATAGTTAGTTAGATGAGATTTAACGGCCCAGTTTCCAACCAATTGGTTCAAGTAGAGTCCACAGCCTTTTTTCCAGTTGTGGCTCACTGGCTTGTTTTCCCTCACTCCATTGCTTATGCCGAGCATCACGCACAACGGCAGAAGGTTCCATTTTTAAAGCCAAGTAGGATATAAGCTTAAGTGCAAAGTGCAATACCTACATACCTAGCTCAAGATTCCCACCCAAGGACTTTTAAAACATACTGAAGGGACAACTTCCTCGTCCCAGACAGTAAATTCCCCCACCTAAGTTTACTTCCAACCCTCCTTCAATTTAAGAACATGACATCTGTCTAATGAACCTATCAGCTAAATTTATAGTAGCCTGCACTGAATTACAATTGCTCAAGGTTTTATGGCACATATTACTGTGTGTGAGCTGTTTGCTACTGTATACAGTGGGCTACACTACTACAAAATATGCACAAGTCATCACTGGCTGATCACAGTGACATAAACTGTTGTTTGAGCTGATTTCAACAAAATTGTGAATAGACATTGCTAGAGATTCATACATTTGAAGTGATGCAACAGCCAATTTAATACAGTGCAAACCACTGTGTTACCAGGGGACATACAGTCTGTGACACTGATTTTTTTTTAATAAGAGTTCTTCACCTTTTGTTTACTGACATCTTTATTCCTTCAAAGCAGTAATGATCAATTAAGTTAACATTTAAACCACTCCTAATGTAATTCTTAAGTGGTAAACTTACATAAGTTTGTTTCAATTGAAAGTTCAGTTTGCTAGGCAGTTCTTTCCTCGTTATGTGTGAATAACACTCATGAGAGACGCTGTTAAAACACTCAACTCGTATTAAGTAAACATAGAGTGCTTTGCCAACATGTGTGACAGATTGCTATCATCAGAAACAAACTTCCTGGATTAACCTATTTCAAAAAGGAAAAGCTCAGAAATACAGAATGTCTGCATCTACCTTCCTTCATTCGAGTACACACTACACGTGCCACCAAAAAACATGTGCGGGTTACACGCACAAAATTACCATGTCAACAAGGGTGGAGTTTCACTTTTTCCAGGATGGGAAAGGAGGATATGCAATGAAAAACTGCTGCACCTCCCCCCTCCCAATCTGTTTAAGTTACAGGGTTGCGGTTACAATTTTGGAGACTTAAAGATTTCACGGGTGAATTGATGGGTCCATGGCACCTCAGCTTATTTCCAACTCTGGGTGCATACTAATTTCTATGAAAGAGACATGGACAACATACTGAATGTTTGAGAAGGAATAATGCACTTGATGTGACTCATGTTCCCATGTTGACAGTAATATTCTGGTCAAGGAAGGCTAAAGACCCAACCTTACCATTTTCACGAAAACAGGCAAAGTTCACAGATCCAGAGTACAACACAGAAAATACAAAAACTTCAGAAGACAAATGAAATCCACAAAAAAAATTGCAAAATTTCAAATGAATTGTGAATTCAGTTAAGCTCTCATCATTTTTAAGCAGATATCATGTCATTTGAGTCGACTGAAATATCATCTCAGACTTCTTTAACAGATGACATATGATGCTATCTTCAGTTTCGTTGTAAATAAGAATATTAACTCACAACAAATATGTACTGTTTCTACAGTACAAAGCCCTTATTTTACAAAATGGAAATCAATTTTCACAAAATAGAAATCTAAGTACTTTAAGTAAATGGATTACAAAAAAGTATTTGGCATGAAATTTCAAAACAGTAAATTCCCATCTTTGAAGATGGCACTCTGAAAATAATGACTAAACATACAGTAAAGCCTGAAGGAATAAGCATCAGTTTAGAGCAAACTGCCTAGCTTTACAGCTTAGAAACTCTAGTAACATGTACTCTACAACTAACAGAGGTACAGTAGGCTAGCAGCCCAGCTACAATTTATGTGTGAATGTGGTGTACAATACAACAGTACTTATTGTATTGTGATATAGTTGTATGTCACTGTGTCCAAACATGCACACATGAGCATCCTACACAATGCAATAGCATGCAATAAAACGGAATAAGAAGTCAACTGAAATCCATTTTGGACATGGGACTAAATTTTATAATCTTCTAAAAATCATTTTTAACAATGTTTCCGAACATACAGTACTGTACATATTGCATACAGAAAGTTAAGCAAGGAATTCTACAAAATTCAGTAATGAAATAACGTCAAAAAAAGTACAACTTGTATACCCACTGTTGTTAACAACCTGAAAGACATGTTTCAGGCACTCTCTCTTACCAAAAGGACAAATTCAGCCAACCCAATCTGAATTTTGTATAAGGGACCCCAGTATTTGAACTGTTATTCTCAAAGAGTTGCAATAGCATACCAAGCATTCATTTATAGTACACCCCAGTATCCTTCAGGAAGTCATGTTGGCCTCTTTTTAGTCATGTATAAATATTTTCATTACTGAATTCTTAAATCCATACAATGTAAATGTAAAGTTGTTTTATGTTCAATGTGTGAAATATCTGTTCAAAAACATCCTGGAAGATACTTCTAAGGGAAAAATGAGCATATTTCGGAGATTTGAGCATGTTTGGAAAATTTGCTGGATTAGGACTAAGGTTGGGGTCACTGGTTATTAAGAGCTTTTTGTATGAAGTAAGGATGGAACTTTTTAAATTTATTCAACTATCACAATCAATTATCTCCAAAACTGACCAGTGGTTTCAGTCTATAAACCCTGTTCAACTATTACCCATACCAACTGTAGCATCCAATCAGCACCCCACAGGTTGGCAAGGTGTTGTACATTTTTGGTGAGTCCTCTGTTACAAAAAAAAATTGACATTTATAGAAACCTGGAGTCTAATGTAGCCAGATGCTACAACTGGTATCCATAGGTCAAAGATGGGATAAGTAGGAGTGAAAAAGATGACAAAAATATGTAGTTTGTTTGATGACCACTTCACAGATAAAAAGTGGCTGTCATTTCTGATAGGTTTATACACTTTTCTCTAAAGTATTTTCATTGCAGGTTTAATTTTACAAAAGAAATACTCAACTCTTTACATTTTTATGAGACTATAAGGGAAACTACTGACAAATACTCACATTGGGAAAGTTAACAGTTCCAAGTAGTTTTTCATAAATTTATACTTACTCTTTTTTCCTTCTTGACTAGATGTAAGTGCATTTTTCAACATGCTACTCTCTTGGAACTTTCTGATATGATCAAAAAGTAGATTGTCCAGATCGTTACTGCTGGCTGGGGATATACCAAGGCTCTCACAAATAAAGTTCATTGGTTCCAAAGAATTTTTTAAGTTCTCTGCTACCTCATCCATAGAGGTGACAAGGGTAGCTAAACAAGTGGCCACTGACTGACCTTGAGACGTTATTTCCATGGAAATGGGTCCGCATTCTATATCTAAGGGAAAGGTGAAATCAAACTTTCATGTCAGTCTGTAGATATTCTGATACAATCGTATGACCTATGTACATTTCATAACAGCAAATATCACAATTTAGGTAGCCTTTAGCCAATTTTATAGGAGGTGGTCATAGGATACCATACAAATACATAGTGTCACCAACAATACCTAGAGCTTTAATTAAGTTTAGACTTACTCAAATGTTTTCATGTATGGTACAAGTTACACATTGAACACAAAACTCAAGGTTTTTTGTATTACATATTTTCTGATAACATTGCATGTATATATGTAAACTATATTATAAATGACTGTTATAGACTTGATTCCCTTATATTTAAAGTTGGTTGGTAATATATATATATATATATATATATATATGTATATGTATTTTATATATATATATGTATATATATATATATATACTATTCTTCTGTTTCTATATTTAGAAGTTGCAACGTC
>WURT03118863.1:0-11832 GCA_009936505.3 Holothuria glaberrima
CAACTGACAAATTTGTTCACCCAAACAATTATGCATGCAAAACCACACCTTCGTCACCCCTGATTTGAAATCCACCACTCAAATCAAATTATCACGTTAAGTCAGACAATAACAAACACCTTCTATAGCATGTGCAAAATGTTCATAAAATACAAACGAACTACTGGAGAATCGTTTCTTCACTGTCTGTATTGAACTAACTACAGTTAGTATAATAAGGGGGTCTTATACAACTTTCCCGCTATTCTAATTTCTATACACAAAAATTGTAGCAATTGCATATGGGCCTGAGCAGGGTGGTTCGCTTCCGAAATAGCAGGATGTGAGAGAGATTATTGGTGCTTCAGCAACTACTACTGTACGTCGGTTTAGCCCCTATGAGGAAATGAAAAGTTTTCGAACCTGTGATGCCACTCTTCAGAAAATTATGTACAAATATTCCTCAAAATACCAAAAATTATGTACAAATCTTCCTCAAAGTACCAAAACTTTTGTACTATTATTTCTCAAAGTACCAGGAATGTTCATTACCATTCTGTACTGCTAATGTACACAGTATGAGCAGTGAACAGCATAATGAATAGGGAGATGACACTGAATCTCCCTGGGTGGGCTGTAATATCCCATAGTACAGCACAGACGGTACGGAAACTGTGGTGGTAGTTTGTTGTGAGCATGAAGGACATGCAGGCAGACATGGTACTAGGATGTGATTTGGGTAAGCGAGGTCAACACGCATTGTGTAATGAGTGTAAAGTGTACCGCTGCATATTCTAAAGGAATATGCAGCGGTACGAACGTTGCATGTGGGCGAGGCTTATCGTTCGATAATGAGCCGGTTCAGTGAGGAAATTGTTGCCACGTTTGTTGGTAATTAATTCCACTAACTGGATGGGCCCGCTCAGCTGACGCAAAATTGTCTCTCAAAATTCCCGGCAAATTTCTTCAGAACATAAAGTAACCCACTGTCATGTGTAGAATACAATGGAGAAGATAGGATAGAATACAACAGTTATGATAATAGCTTGTATACCTATGGAAGAGTGCCATATTTCTTCAATTTATAGTCCTAAAAATGGCGCTTGAACGATTGCACTAGCAATAAAGTTTTATTACAGTTGAAGGGTCGCCCGATTGCAACATCAGGGATATCAATGAACTTGCCTAGTATTTTCTATAAAAGGTAATAGCAGGTGTAGTAGGTATGAATGAATGACGATGGTATTAAAACGAATGTGCATATAGACTGCACAGTATGTGTAGCTCGCAGGCCACGGGACTGAGAAACTACTGCGTCATCACACTGCACTGTGTATGTATTGTAGAGCTTCCATGTGGCAGCTCCCCGTGTATGTAGTGCAGTACTGCACATATGTTTGGGGAGTTCCCGCCAGCAATGTGCATGTCAAACATATTTAATTAGGTTTACATTCTTGCATAGTGACACACCATTGTCAATCTGTACGTACTTTTGACAGAACTGTAAAATATAGAAAAATGAACGGTAACCCACTTATTTGACTGTTTATAAATATGTAAAATCTGCATTTCTTTTCACATTTAAAACTATCCTTCATATTCGTTTTGTTTTTGCATCAAATAAGTATGATATTATCGACAAATACAAGGTGGTATTTTTTATGTTTAAATCAATAACACATTCAGATTGTGTGCATTAATTGCGTTACCCGTCTTCTAGCATACAACCAATGATGTGCATGCTATCGCACACAAGTGCGTGTTAGCGCCGAAGGCGCTAGATGCGTGACTTTGCCTTAAAACTTGAAGCCACACTGTATGAGCTGTAATACGGCAAACGCGTTCCTTTTGGTGACGTCAAAATGCAGTTTACATTGCCTGGGTTGACTTGCTATAAGCTGTCTCGCCCGGTAAGGTAACAAAATTTATGGCGAAAGATTACTTTTCGCGGAAGAGGTTGGAACAAAACATTGTGCACGTGAAAAATGTAACTTTCACCACACATTTGCTCACCTAGTATGCGTATTGAAGTACACTGTGTTTTGCTTAACATATATTTGATAGTTGTTTTGCGGAATTGCTTTGCCGTATTACAAGTGTCATGACGGCCCCCATGTAAGCTTCATCGGATGTCAAGAAAGTAATGGCAGTATAACATTACGGCGCAGAAGTCAAGCATCTAGCTCCTTCGGCGCTAACACGCACTTGTGCGCGTTAGCATGCACATCATTGCATACAACTCAAGTGAAAGTGCGGCGGAAGCACATGATTTAGTGCACCGCATCGTACCGCTGAATACTACTGTGCGTGTGCACAGTGTTTATAACACTAGGGCTAAACGGCCAATGCTAATAACGTAAGTCTGCCGTAGTGTCAGAAACTTATTTTGGCACACTGCTTTTTGGATTTTTATGTTGTTGTAACCTGGAAGTGTGTGAATTTTAGTGACATTTGAACTTAAGGATAGATATAGTGGGCACTGAGATTGCAAATGCAGCTATTTTTATATAACTTGTTTTTTTTTTTTTAAATTAAAATTTGAAGACCGGGGCTACTTGTTTATTGAAGTGGGAAAAAAGTACGCTGCCCGGCGGCTGCATTATCCAGCGCAGTAGTTCCCCGAGAGATTTTTAATTTGCCCAGACTGTTGGACGTGGGGATTTGTCCAAGCCTGCGTGATGGAATACTTTTACCATAAACCAAAATGCAACAAATATACAGTAAAGAAACAAACAGTTTTATTTATAACACTTGTATTTGCTAACTGTGTGACCTGATAGCTCATTATTGAGCAAGTTATATCTAGCGTGCACAACTTTCCCTGTCCTTTGTTCCCCTTCTTTTCATTGATCAGCGATAATCCTTCTCCATCCAAGCTTCTGTGAAACATCAATCAATCGTTGTTGTTAAGGAGCCTATTGTGACATCAGGGAAGAATCTGCCCACAACTTACCTCATTAACTTTGCAGCCTCAGCCAGTGTGTTCACTGGAGCTTGAAGCATATGCATGACACACACAATAGCAGGGAAAACACATGGCGGGGAAGGGCGGAATGACTTTGAGACGGCCCCTTACTCTCGTACGATATTAGTATTGCATACAAAACTGTACAATGTTTGTACAGAATATCACAATGATCATTCATGCAGTATGCGAAGCACATGGCCTACTGGGCCACGTTAAAATTCTGAGGCCGGGCCTGTTCGTTCAACAAGACCAACCAGCTGTGCTAATAATAATACTGCACTGCACAATGCAGGTATGTACAGTGCGCCGGTTCGTTCAGCCAAGCCCAACCAGCTGTGCAACTTATGTCTGAAAATAATATGATTATTCATGAGTTCAACATTGGAATGCTCCATATTTCATAATTTGGGGTAAATAAAATGAAGTGGCTGAAAGAACGTCACTCTTCTTAGTGAATTCTGGGGGTTGAAACTTTTTCAGGAATTAAACTAACGATGAAAAAATTATAACAAACGTATAGTCATCACTTTGTAAAATTATTCAGTGAGCTTTAATGGGGAGACTCAGTTTAAGATATTTTAGTTGCACCATAGGGTGTAAAGGGCAGGGTTGCATAATGGAGCCCAGAACTACATAGCTTGGTCATTATGTGGTGCAGATTGCATTTGTTTTGAGCCTGATGTACTGTTAACACATATTAAACCTTGGAAGTTACGCCAGGGAAAATTACGGAAGTGCATTTATGATGCACGATATTAAGCATATTTTTCTGCTGTCTAGAAGTAACCTTTTAGTCTTATCTATCAAGTTTACAGTGTTCCACACATAAAAAGGTATGTTGGATTGTTGTAAAGTGTGCTGCTTAGTTTAATCCCTGCAGCTTTGATAATTTTTAATCCTTTACAAAAGTTGGGTGCAAGAGTTTATTGCCACATTATTCCTGCAATACACTCGCAGATCATGGGGTGAATAGATAGATTTACCTGTCAAAGCTATGCAACGTAGACTGTGCGACTGGCATTATAAAGACCTTTTTTAAACCTTTTGTATTTTTTCATTCAAAGTTCACCCATTGTTACGTGGTTTGGGTCAAGCAACTTATGCGGTTAACTCCATAAATGAGTTAAGGTGTGAAGGTGAACTGCGGTGACAGATATACTAGGATACAAAAACGTTTAAAGGAAACGATATGTGGCAGTCAGTTAAAAGTCACTGCCCTAGCTAGTATATGTGATCTTGAATTGAAACCCAAAAGACTCATACAGATCATAAAGTCAGACTTTTGGACACTCTCTCAGGATTTTAGAAGCTAAAACAGTGCTTATTATCATTGATTTTCGAAAACAGGGCCTACTTTTAGTCTACCTAAAGGTCTAAAATATCAGCAAATATATTTTACAAAACTTGAAAAATGAGTTTAAACAGTCCATCTCCCATCGTAATAGGACATTTGTGCTGAGATCTGAAGTGTTGAAGCTTATTTACTCCAATTTAGGGTAGATTGTGCACTTATTTATGATGTCTTTGTTGTAATACTCAAGTTACCATCTTTGTGTTTCTTTGTTTTTACAAAGGCCACAGAACCTTTTGGAGTGGTCCTTATAAACTTTGAAAAATCCTTGAATTTTGGTAGGCCTTGAAAAGTCCTTGAAATGTCTTAAAGTTGACTGGAGTGGGCCATATATCCTTGAAAAGCCCTTGAATACATTTGTCATTGCTTAAACTTGCCTTGGTGTGTTTTATTTCTATTAAGAGCCCATTTCAGACGTTATATTTTGCCGACCAATTCTGATGTGGGACAGTCATGCCGTATCCTATAACAAGGTTACTTGACATTAACCTATTGATCCATTGCCTGTAGCAATTATACAAATTTTCTCAGGGCAAGCTATCCCTTGTTCCAACTTGCCAGAGTGGCATGTTACTCAAAATCTGAATGAATAAAGTCTAGACTAACAAGAATATACACTTAAGAGGTTGGAAAATGGAATTTGATTCATCCAACTCACATTTTATTGTTTACCCCATTGCTGAGGTATAAAATGTTGAAATTTATTAACTTAATTTGAAATAGTCAATTGCACAATGATTTGTGATGTCCTTCTTGTACAACTCCTATTACCTGGTTTTGTACCTTTTGAAATTAAGATGTTTATATGACCTTGAAACATACTGTTTTTCTTGCATAACATGTTGTACAGAGACGGCTTATGTAGCCAAGTCACCCTATAACAGTAAGACAGTGATCACATTTTGGCACAAGGTGTAGTGCAGGGCTCGATTTTAACAGTCGTCCAGTCTCCCATATCCACCAAATTTTGTGACGGACAACCAAAATCCATGCAACAAGTTATGACACTGCTTCTATGGTTAATGCAAATTTTCTTTTGGATTACAGAATTTTCTTTTGGACAGCCAAAAAGGGCAGATAGGTTGTCCAATGGATAACCATAAAATTTTCTTAGAATCGAGGCCTGTAGTGGCTTTCGAAAAAACAAAGAAAAACCAAGACAGTAATTTGAGTAGTACAAGAATGGCATCACAAGTTATTGCACAATCTTCTCATTTAAATTGAGTGACTAAGCTTCAACATGTTATATCTCAGCTCAGGAATGTCGTGTGAAGATGGGAGTTGGGCTATTTGAATGCATTTAACAAGCTTTGTAACATACATTTTTGAAATTTTAGATTTGAGGTACACTTCAAAATTTTTAGAAGTCTTAAAATTGTGTGAAATAACAACCACATGGAAGTTATCATACTTATATTTTATTACACATTCTAATGAATGAGGCAAGTGTTAGGCTTGAGTGACTCCAATATTTTTGTATCAGGTCAACTACAGCCCTCTCAGTTACAACTATGAATAGACTTAAAAAATGCACAGCATAAACTGACACATTAATACACTACTTGGCTTACACTGTAAGTTTTTTTTTTAGCTCAAACCAGTATAGCTGTTTCAGCTATTGTGATCTGCCACCATCACTCTGTCTGTCTGTTTGTCTTGTCTGTTTCTCACATCCGTCTATCACATCTCTCTATCACGTCTGCCCACAATTGTTTAAAGTGCTCTCAAATGCTCAGTGTTGCCAAGCTACCAACCGTTTTAGTAATCTTATATTCCAAGTTCCTTGTGGCAGAAGAGAGCTTTTATCAGGTGAACAGTATAATGATGAGTGTAAAGACCAGAAGCTGCTAGGCATTTAGATTGAGCAATGAGATGCGAAAAGGAAAGTAAGCACGGTTGGAACAAAGGATTGCTCTGCTAAGGTCAGACTGTAATCCAAACTTAGAAGTTGATACACAAGTCTGTCCTTCGCTACTTATCAGACACTTCTCAGATTTTAAATATGATTCTTTGGACCTGTGGTAATGCATATATGCGAGTACATCAATATTGTTTTATGTCAAAACTGCTCTGTTCATTTTGTGTTGATTAGCTCACTGTGATATTAACTAGCAATTACATTTAACATAGACAATTGGTACTGTATGGTAGTGCATTGAACTTAAAATAGCTTAGTCATATCATTTTAATGGGGGAGGAAGGGGACATTTCCTTACCTTACTTTTGAGAATGGGGGTCTCTTTTTTTGAGGGGGTTAACAACCAACCCCAAAGTTTGCCTGGGGGGACATGTGCCCAAAATACCCTCAGTTTTGCGCTATGCACATAGTATATGTATATGGGGGGAGTTGAGGGGGTATGACACAATGCCCCCATCCTCGTTACAGCACTGGTATCATATCGTCATGGATGTTCAACAATGTTAAAATATTGTCCAAATACAAGTCTTTTTAAAAACCAGGAGCTCCTTGTATGATCACAGAAACCTCAATGCATCTTTTACTTTGGAACTAGTAACTGAAAGATCTTTTTAAAATTTGATGTAACTCACCTTTTTGGTTCAGTATGAGCTACTGCACCATCATTGCTCTAGTTTTTTAAGGCATAGTTGCCAATGGGGCTGCAGAGAATCATAATCATTAGCTGAAGAGAAAACTTGTAATGGAAATTGTAATAGATCAAAAGAGTGTTACAGTACCTTATTAAAACCTACAAAAGATTGCAAATCCAAAATAAAACAATGGTTTTGTGCATTTTAAGACACTTTGAATGCTCCCAAAGAGTGGTGATTCCAGGGAAAGAGTGGCTACTCTACTCACAATGAGAAGTTACAATCCTGAAGAAGATTCAGGTTACAAACGTAAGACTATAACTTTGCATTGTGACCATTCTAAGGCAGATGTCTTTTATTCTTGTTTATTAAACTCTGTTTTATGCTCTCTCTCCTTCTCTCTCATTTAACCAGCTTGTAGACATCAATGAAGATTTTCTTTCCCTTATGGCAGATGATGGTAATGTACGTGAGGACATCAAGGTACCCAACAATGACTTAGGCAAGGAAATAAAGCAAAGATTTGAAAATGAAGAACAACTTCTTGTGAGTAGACCTGTTTTTACAGTTTTGTTTGTGGCATTGCAAAGCATCTTTGCATTCTGGTTATTAAAAGCATTCTGTCTACCAGTTTTGGCAGCACAGTCGTTCTCATTAGTTGTGCTCCAAGCCTTTGTACATATTTACTGTAATATTTGAAATACATCATTCAATTTTAAAGTCTACAAAGCTGGATAGAAGGGACCACTGCAAGTAATCATCAAACAGTGAAGGTATAAAATAGGTCTTTGTGGAAATACAATGACATAAATAATGGTTGTAAGCTCTTGTTAAAATGTGAAGTCTTTGAGGCTAAGTTGAAATTAGCCTGGAAATGTAACATTGGTCTCATTTGAAAGTGAAATTTGATTGCAACCAAATGTGCATCAAAGGTGCAAAATAGTTACCTTGCAAATGAGGTCAAAGGTAATACTAAGGTCATAGGTCATAAAAACTCAAATTACAAAATAAACGAAATATAAGAAGAGTCTATCTGGGCTTGTGGTGAGTGAACTTAAAGCAATCATTATCGATGGCATCTTCCAACATTGATAAACTGTAATGGGATGTGCTGCACTGTGTGGTCTCACACTTTATTTCCCTCTAGTATGAGCAGATGCATTCCTGATAAAAGCTTCCAAATTCTGCGTGAAATCTTACACCCCTTGCTCATAAGCGTCTCCCCCTGGGACCAAGATTAGTGTTCCCAGCACCCAGATAATTCTTGACACATCCCATTACTGTTGCAGAGTTGCAAATGTTATACATGCTTATTTGATGTAAACATTTGAAACCTTAAAAATGTTGACCATGAAACAAAACAGTTCCTGTTTTTGCATATGAATAAACATGAGCTACATATGCAAATTCTTAAACATATAAGAAGGGATCCATAAGGTACAGTATCCATACCTTATCATTTGGGGTAACCTTTATGCCAAGGACAGTCATAATCTGCACCCACTGAGGGATTTAGTTTGAAAGTAGAGAAAGCCTACTCAGGAAGTGTCCACATTACAGTTTAAACTAGGAACTAGATGGCAAGTTATGGAGAAGATATTTTAATTATACCATCAGATTTTATGTCTTTTGTCAATGTTAAAACAAAATGATTTGTAAAGCTGTGGGAACAAACCTCTTCTTGTATGTAATGAAAGGACATTGCTACTGCATGCTCCAAGCTTACTTTGGGAAGAAGAGGTAATAACTTCCCCTGTTCATAGGAATTGAAATTTTCACCAGAATGCTTGAATTGAGAGCTTTGCTTCCAAAGTGTTAGCTTGATGTTTTCCTGTGGCAGATCATGTCACAATTTGACATATCAATGGTACTAATAAGAGTGCAAGTGTTTCAGTGGCAACTTACATTAGTAGACCACCAGGCACCCTTATGTGTATAACATGCATGGTTGTCCATTTACCATCTTGAGGAAAGGGGATGGAGATATAAGGGACATGGGTCAAAACCTTGTAACCAGTGACACCCATATCTTGTATTGACCAGTCAAAATTGAACCATGTCCATAGCTCATTGAGAATAGTACAATACTGGCATACTATCAAGAGTCAAACTTCTATCTGATCTTTTAACAGGTGACCATTCTTTGTGCTATGGGGGAAGAAGCCGCTATTGGCTTGAAGACCATGCAGCAGAAGGGGGGTGATGAATGACCCTGCCTTCCTTAGAGGAAAAGAAGAAATTGCCTATGCCTTCAACCTGAAAAGTGATGACTCCCAATACATTTCTTCTTTCTTAAAAACATACCATGTGTTATTTATAATATACATTTTAACCAAATTGAAGGTAGCTCATGGCTCTTCTTAAAAAAGCAGTTCTTCATCTCATGCTACTTGCTCTATAATATAAAACACAAAGTGGACATTTCTTCCCTTTTATTTTACTTTTCAATTACCCCGTTTGCAGCTACCCTTCATTTAGGTTATTCGTTGTGATGTATCCTCATGCTTTGCATGTTTTCCTCTTTTCCTTGTTTTTGTTAAGTCCTAAGATTCATAACCTGCAGCTTCAACACATCGGCCACGGTGATCAATGTTACTCTCTGTTTAGAGCTTTCAAATCATTATGCCCAATATGTGATTCCTTTCCCATTGTTGCATACTGCCTTCACTATACCTCTGGTAGGTTGACTGATGTGCAGAGTTGTGATGTATATATTAAGCATCTTATTAAAGCTGCAATTCAAGGGATAGTAGCATCTAATGGATATTCATTAGTTGTGAAGAAAGATCAGTTGTGGGTCACAAAGCAGCCAGTTCTTTTTAAGTATTCTCCAGGGAGATGTAAAAGGAATACATAATACAATATGATCATGTGTTTTCATGTCATTTGGAAGAAAACCTGGCTTGCTTTAATGCTACGTAACTACTTTGCCCGATTGGAAGTTATCCTGATGCAAGCAATCATAAAATTATTCCTTGTACCCATGCCCCACAAGAGGACAATTATATTGTGAGGGGGTGGGGAATGTAGTCTGAATCATTGTACAATCAAAATGCTAATGTAGTAGCTTTACAAGGTAAGAATATTAAATCATCATTTTATGTCTAGTTTTCTCTCTTTTGCCAAATGGCTATATTATAATTTTGTGAAGATTTTTTCCCAGTTTTAATTATTTTCTTAAATGCTGCTACATAGTTACCTAAAGGTGTCATCAACAAATGATTGTATGAATTGCATGGTAGCACCTTTTAGTGTCTTTTAAAAGACAGCATATGTATAGTGTTTGTTACCATGAAAGAGGCAAATATCATCACATCTTAAGTTTTTATGATGTTTTCAGGACAAAAATAGCTTACACTTTGATATTCAGTGGTAAAAAGTTTTATAGAGTAGTTAGAGTTTCAGAGGAAACTGGTTTCCATTGATGGTAGCCATGTAGCACTTGGCAAAAAGGAAAGTTGGGGTTTGAAGACAAATGTAGGCATGAACACAGTGGAGATTTGATGAAAGGGATGTGCAAGAAATGCATCCAGTGTAACCGCAGGAAGAAGAGCTATTTAAAAATGTGAGTAGCATGGTAGTGCTCTCACAGCATATGTAAGCTACAAACAAAAGAGGTTAAATATTATGATTTAAAACATGAAATTAATGCCCCTGGCAGTTTTGTGGTTTATGGTACTGTAATTTGTAAAGCATTTCATTTTGTTGAAAATCTCAGCAAAGAAGATGTCTTTGTTTAAACTCACTGTGGCCACTATCAGAAGATTGGAAGACATTTAAAATATCTTTCACTACATACTCGTAGAAAGGCATACATATTCATGATGGATCTGTTTATGTGTAATATGTTGCTGTTATTCGTCTCTCACAACATGAGATGTTGTAAAATATATCATGAAAGGGTAGATTGTGGTTCTTACATTTTGTCAATAATTTCAATGCATGTAATGCTTTTGCATCTTAAAGACTTGTTTTGGATGCATATCGAGGGAATAATTCCCTTTCTTCAGCCACACAAGTGTAAAATGAAAGAAATTGTGTCAAGGAGACCAACATTGGCAAAGTGTATTAACCTCAGTGGTTCTGTGTGTGCCCTGTTATGGTCATTGTTTGAATGTTAGTGTTGCTTAGGGTACAAAAGAGGGTATTTGGAAATTTTTGTTAAATATTTTAGGAGAACTTGCCTTTAATTTGATTTCTGTGATCTATTTGAATAGAAATGACATTAAAGGCATTAAAGGAATCCCTTCAAAATGTTTTCACTGTGAATTTAGCCAGTTTCATTTGGTCACTATAGTGCACAGGGTACCTCAGTCAAATGCCCTGCCTTTCAGTGTGAACACTTTGAAGGGAAAATTTGCTTTAAAAAGTGGAATTTCCATCGAGAATTTGGTACATCTCACTGGCAAAATATCAGACATTTTGTGAGTCATTCTCAGATGTTACAAAGAAAAAAAACTTGGTATATTGCACAAATCAGTGTCATCTTTTATTAGTGTCCAATGTATGTGATGTATAAAGATAAACATGAAAATACTCCAGCTTGATGCCCCCACCCTCTTACATTCCATTACTGTTACATAAATCTCCTTTTTCTCCCATTCTACTTCACTGGTAACTGTTATGTGCATGCATGATAGTGATTGACAGTGATCAATGGTTTCTGTTACCTATGGCTGCGTGGCTCAATGGGGTCTAGGCTCTTATATTTAATAGAAGGAATTAGTGTATCTCTTGAAGGTTAGGGAATATCATCTCTCAGTATTTTAGAAATGGTGGCGGACTTCCGCTCTTTAATCCGTAAAAGAGGTCAGGGACACTAAAGCAGGCCAGTTGAAAAATTTTACCACAGCCTTTGTACTTGCCTGGTAATTTCTGAAGCACCCCTTGATTCTCATTTCCTTGAGAAGTAAGTTCCTTTGCAGCTCCCAGTCTACCGTTTCCTGTGCCATTTTAGCTTCATGGTCTACCAAAATTTAGTGGT
>WURT03118874.1:0-11832 GCA_009936505.3 Holothuria glaberrima
TTCCAGCTTCCAGCTGTTTGTGTTTATTTATACTATATTGCTCTACTGTAAACCGGTATCGAGCACTTTTTGCTCTGCTGCAGATAACTTTTGATATATATATATACATATATATATACATATATATATACATATATATATATTTATATTGTGTGATATATCAAAAATCATATTTCCGACCACCATCCATATTTCCGATTTCCCAAGCAATTCCCCAAAGCAAGGATTTACTCGCAGTTGTTGTTATCTACTCGTGGTCACTTATAGAGAAGAAACTTTGTATTCTGTTCCTCTGTAAGGAAGGAACTTAAGATTTTCCAGAGGTTGACATGAATCTGGTAACCACGTGACAATAACTTCCTCCGTGAAAGTTGCCTGTTTCGGGTGTTTAGGCAATGTCATTGTGTCCTCTTTGACGTCACAGATAAGATCAAGAGAAAAATCACTGACAAAAATTTATTTCATCATGAGTAGATTTCACATACCTCTGATACAAGACACAAACTGCATCTGGTGCCACATATGCTACCTTTAGAAAGAAAATTTGTGTTACAAAATTTGCGTAGTATTTTTAGGAACTAAAAAAACATTGAGATCAGTGTGAGGGCATGGGGAAGACAACCCCGGCCTCCCCTTTGAAAATTTTTGAAAAATTAGGTGTCCTTTCATGCAATCTGGTGCCACATATGCTAACTTTGGAAGGAAAATTTGTGTTAAATTTGCGTATTTTAAGGAACTAAAAACATTGAGATCAGTGAGCGGCCATGGGGAAGACAACCCCTCCCCTTTGAAAGATTAGGTGTCCTTACATTCGATCTTGTGCCACATATGCTACCTTTTCAAAGAAAATTTGTGTTACAAAATTACGTGTTTTTAGGATCTAAAAAAAGAAAATTGGCATCGGTGAGGGGGGGGGATGACCCAATGCAAGGAAGCTGGTGAGGATTTTATTGGCCCGAATCCATTCGTGTTTGCTGAAGACAAATTTTCAACTTGCTAAAACATTTTCTCTCAATTGGCTATTTTTACTCACATTTATTGCTGATGAAATGCTAACAAATAGTTTTCCTACTTGTGAGTCGTATAGGCGCCCAGACCCCGGGAAATTGCACATAAATGCTCAAATTTCCAAGGGAAGGCGCCCATCCTTGATACACCTTGGGTGCTCTTATGATTGGACTTGTTCTTAATGAATGACGTCTCCTACCTTTAAAATCCGGATCTACCATGCAAAATAGGAAGAGGAGGAGGACTGTAAGTGAGTTAAGTTTACGGCTTGATGTCCGGCATTGAGTCATGGTTCAAAAAGGTCGACAACCGCACATGTAAACACTTAGTAAAATGCCCTGTTCTCGGCAAACATCCAGTAGGATATGCAACTTGTTTCATTAATATATCCTGCCGGGACATTGATTGGAATTATCTTCCCAAAGGGGCGTGAATCCGTAGGCGTAATAAGGGCGGGGTATGGGGATGTTCCCCCTCCCCATTCGGGCAGAAAATTTGATATTTTCGAGCAAAATATGTGCAATTTTTTGGCATGCGTGCTTAAATTTCAGTCAAAAGTGCTCAGCACAGCACACCTCACATGAAAGTGGTCCCGTACACGAATGCATGCATCCCCTACCGTCATATTATACACACCCACGAGCCCCTTGCACCATCATATCAAGTACCCGTTCGTGTGAGTCTAGGCTATTATAAATAGAACGACCAATTTTGATTAGTATAGGCTTTTTATTACACTTCCAATTTTTGCAGATAGTCATATGCTTCATTCCAATGCTTACAAATTCCACAATTTTGCTTGTTTCTCAGAGCTTCATTCGGTTTGTCCCAAGAAGTTCTCTCGTTTTTTTGGCGTCTCAGTGTCACTGTCCATCGTGTTCAATCACTTATTCCCTACTATTTCACGCCTGATACTTGAAAAAGTACAGATAAAAGTTTAAAAAAATGACACCTGCTCCCCCGTCCGGACCTGCAGCTATACGGTATTACAATAAAGACGCGATCGAACTTACTAGCCGATCTCAAAATCAGGAGCGTAGCAAGCCGGTGGACAGGGTGGACAATGTCCAGGGCTCCGAGGGTTCAGGGGGCCCCAACCAAACCCGAAAAAATTCTCATAAAATTGTAACTCTGCCTACCGTCTGACCACCCACAGACCCGAAATTAGTACACTCCGTTATCTCGTAGTTGTAAACAACTGCGTAAATTTCCTCTGATTTCTATGGGTACAGGATGCCACATAAAGAACGCTGGCCATGTGACCGTAGATCGACATGATCGGCGATAACCCGTCCAGTCTTCTTTTGTCAACTATTGTCTAGAGATTAACTATATGCATGCGTGTTTAATTATTCATACATCTCCACCAAGCAGTGTTCGATTTCCTCCAAAAAATTGAATAGCAACAATTGCTGTTCAATATTTTTTTGCATAGCAGTTCTCCAATATTGAGTAGCAGCAGTGGCGTAGCCACGGGGGGGGGGGGTTGAAACCCCCATGACCCAAGCTCGAAAAAAATGACAAAAAACACTAAACTTCATTACGTTTGAGGCACAAAGATTGCACCATTTTGCATCTGGAGACCTGAAAAAGCCGTTTTTCCTCTAAATAAGAAAGTACTGAGAAGTTATAAAGCCATATCAAGAGAAGCGATAGTTTAAGCACCAGCTGGACCACAAATGGTGGAAACTTCGTCGGACTTCGACGGATGGAGGATTTCACGCACAAAAGGGGGGAGAGAGAGTCACTCCACAAGAGCAAATTTCGCACCTACGAGTGCCAATTGTACAAAGCCCCGAAAGAGGAGTGGGATTGGACTAAGGAAAAAGCTTGAAATTTATGCACTTGAATGGTATTTCTGACATCTGGCAATTAAAATGAGCACTTCATATTGTAAAGAAGCTTTGGGACCTTCCGAAGGTAGTGTCGAAAAAGGGCCCGGGACTACAATGATCAGGGGAAGACCCCCGCTGGATCTGCGTCCCAGTGTAAGAGCAATTTCGGTACATTCAACATATTACAAGGTGATTGGACAACATCTGGGCAATTCTAACTTGGTTGAATTCGAAGACGGACAATTCTCACCACGGAAACGCTTGGCCAATCACCCCCAGTGCATGATAGGGCTGTATGCGAAAACACTACTTGTTAACCACAGCCATTTACCGTCATCCAATGACATCTCATTGAAGCTGATTTCTTAACAAGAAACGGTTTAACCTTTGGATAGTCAGTGATTTTTCGGGAGGTAGTCAAAAACAATTTCTGGTTTATTAAAAATAAGTGTATCTTTCCGTCGTAATTTATGATTTGATCGCAAAATTACATCCTGAACGAATAATTACACGAAAGTGTCGTAAACAATCCTATCAATATTTTTAAATTGATACATCATTTTAAAGCAGACAAAATATTCAAAAGGAAGTTGAATCGTTTTAAGCACTGGCAACCGGGACAACGAAGTCACACCCCACCCCTCTATTATCAGCTTTTGTCATCGTAGCAAGCTGAATCGTGTATTCCTTGTTCAGTCATATATCTGGAAAGACTCAAAGAAGAGATCAGCAAACAGAGTTCGCTCCGGGGTTACTCTTTTCGAACAATCCACGAACAATCCACATATCAAGTGTGAGATCCCTCAGTTGATTTGATTTATTTGCACTTTAAGAGATGTAAAAGGACAAAACATCATGAAAGAGAACCACATAAAACGATATAAAACTGTACAAAATCAGAAAGCTACAAATGATAAATGATGATACAAAACTAAAACAAAGAGTGCAGGGATGACACAGAAAAGTCTGCCCAGCAGACTTATTTCCACTGTGGTCCGTTAAAACATAAACAGGTGCAACATACAAAACCATAAAAACATAAGAAACATATATGAGTGAAAAAGTCAAAAAGTATAAAAAAGAGGAACACTCTTCATCCTTCAATTTGTTAAAAGAAAACTTTCTCAAGGATGCTTCAAAAACACTAAGACTAGGTTTTTTATTCTATCAGGTAAGGAGTTCCATAAAATACAAGTAGTATATCTGAAAGTTTTGAGGCCTTGACTTGTGGAAATCTTGGGACATAAACCGACTGAGGAGAGACTAGATTTAGTACTGTAGGAGTGAAGCACAGCATGGACGTCACCAGGGGGAGGTCGGAGTGTGCAAACGACCCCCCTTTGAGCTTCTTTTTACAGAAACGTTTTAAGGATGTACCAAAAATTGAAGGTTTTTTCTGTCATTCCAAATTATAAATTTCTTTTAATATGTTGAATGGTTAATTTCGCTGCAATTACAGATCGAGTCCCCCAAATTACTACTTTTTTCACCCATTATTATTTTTTAACAGTTAAAGGTAAGGTGAAATGTAGCTACATCTTTCCATAGTATTATAATCATATATCTAATACCACAACGTACAGAAATGATAGAAAAATATGAAAAGTGCTTTTGATGAAATAGCTTTAAAAGATTTCTTTTTCAACAGAATAATCATTTTATAGAAACTATCTTAGAAAGATGTTATCTCTTGAATTCTGTTTAATTTCGTGGGTAAACTGCTACATGTCAGTATAGGATATGAATTAATATTAAAACGGACTTCCGCATGCTTGATATTTCAAAGTGACTTAAAATCTCAATGAAAAAAGGGTGATGATATTGTTGTAGCAATCGTAGTAGTCGACTTTTCTGAGGGTTTTAACATAACTACACATGGAAAAACCTGTAAAGTAGGATGCACTCTCAATATTTCGACCAGAGGATTATGTAAATGAAATGTAACCTTATTATTTCATGACGTCACATCGATAAACAGCTTTTATCGGACTACACGTGTCCGATAAAAGCTGTCCGCCGATGTGACGTCATGAAAAAATTAGTAAACATTTCTTTTTCGTAGTCATGTGATACAAGTCATAAACTTACACAGAGAGGCAAATTTTTGGTTCCCTCCGACCAGAGAGATGGAGAAGATTCTCGCTAAAACTCAAAAAAATCGGACTGTAATCCGATCCGAAATCGCTGTATAGTGTGACCCGCGCTTAAGGGTTGTACCGATACTTGGAAATTAACTTCTTTTCATCTCTACATACGTATTAAAATGAGTGATGGGTCAATCATTATTCTAAATGTCAAACAACTTCATTTGCTCTTAGTTCTCCAATTTTTTTGCTCGGCGATTTCAATTTTTACCTCTTCATTACCTATTTTATTGGAATAAATGACATGTACAGTATTTTCTAGGTCTTGTGGGAGAAAAGTTGAAAGTAAAAACATATCGAAAAGCTCTGTACACAAAACGATCATTTGCCCTTTTTATACCAAAATGTCTAAACTGTTCCAATTAAAGTAAGCTTAATTGGTTATGCTTCGAAACAGTGGCGTAGGAGGGGGGCACTGGACCATGGCCCCCTCACGGATGCCATTTTTTAGATCCTAAAAATACGTAATTTTGTAACACAAATTTTACTTCAAAATGTAGCATATGTGGCACCAGATTGCATGTAAGGACACCTAACTTTTTAAAAAATTTCTAAGGGGAAGGGTTGCCTCCCCATGTCCCCCTCACTGATGCCAATTTTTTCTTTAGTTACTAAAAATACGCAAATTTTGTAACACAAATTTTACTTAAAATAGCAGCATATGTGGCACCAGATTGCATGTAAAGACATAATTTTTCAAAAATTTTCAAAGGGGGAGGGGTACAGAGGAGCATTATGAAAATACTTGTGCGAGAATTAAGGGGAGATCTGTTGACGATTTAGCAAACTTTTGGGGGACTGCCTTCTCCCTTTAAAACTTTCCTATGATTTGTTATCTGAGGTAAGCTATTTTTCAGTTGCCTCCTTAATCTTAAATATTTCATTATATTTCAAGAGCTTCCGAGGGTTTTTGTCAAGGGAATCCTTTACCTCTGGATCCTACCAATTGGTCCCCTTGACCGAGCCCATGGATCCTATGATAGGCCCCCAACTTTAAAAGAAAAACGTTCTAGTGCCTTTGTCATTCTAAGACTTACAATGGGTTCACGTTTTACTCTTATATAAATAAATCATAATTTGGCATTTATCAGACTAGCAATATTGCCGAAAATTTCGCCGTATTATAGGCATTTGAAATGTCTAACTCCTCGGAGCTTCAGGGGACTTTGCCCTGGACCTCCACAGGGGCTTTGCCCTGGACGCCCACAGGGGCTTCGCCTCTGGACCCAGCGCCGTAGTGCTCGCTATAGTACGCGCGAGCATTGCACAAAATACGACCCCCTTTTAAAAATGTCTGGTGACGCCCATGGCAGAAGATAAATATCTGGAAGCCAGTGACTAAATTTTTAGGAAGGAAATTCTGTCTTTTCACACTTATCCTTCTGGAAATATCGTATTTATAAGATTTTGACCTTTCACCTCTGATGACCCCAAATGACTTTTGACCTCGCCTCCGCCAAAACAATAGGGATCATCTACTCAATTTGGGCAATTAACATGCGAAGTATGAGATCCCTCACAGTTACCCTTCTGGAGATATACCATAGCTTCAGCCTATATACGAGTTGTAAACAGGTACAGGTAAACGCTGCTCTGCCTTAACCTACACAGTTTACAATCTGGTTGCGTGATCACGGAATAATTCTGCGCATTCGGAATTAGAAGTGATATCAAATGCTAGCTACGCAGACTTTAAACAGTGACTCATACGCGTGTGCATGTCATACAGTACATTAGCAGGAAACTGCATTTCGCATTCTAGAGTAACCAAACGCAGCCAGATATGAGTACGGTATGATTGTGAAGTTGTGTAGGCTTAACGTTAGCGTGGTTAGGCTACCTTTACCTGAAGTTAGAACTAACAAGTTACAGATGAAAATGAAACAAGAGTTGCTGATTTGAGTATCAAAACCTTGAAAATAAAAACGACGAGAAGACTACACTAGCTCATTTTCGAGGCCACTTGGGACGCAATCATGAAGAAAAAGGTTCGTTCGTCGCCCCGAACATTTAACGATGAATCAGTGCTTTCCTTCCGTGAAGTGACTTGTTGTAACGTAGACTTGTAGTGTTGTTCGAAATTTTTTCCGTAACGTTTACATGTACTGTAATGACTATTGACTCAGTAACTTTGGCTACTAGTCCCAGTAACTATTATTTAGCCTAGGCTAGGCCTACACTCAGCCTACAGTAACTTACGGCCCTTCAAGTACAACTTAGTTTAAACTTTAATGCCCGGCCGATGATATCATGCATTGTATTTGTAGCCAATACAATAGCTTGTAGGCTACTGGTACTTGGTAGACACCCTTGGCTGGACTGCTTTGGGTGTTTTGCATGTGAAAGGTCATATTATTAATAATAGGCCTAACTGGTAGGCTAATGTGTTGAAATTGTTTTTGTTCAACTGCAGAATAACCTGTCCAAAAAGTTTCCCACATTGAGACAACTGGAGTGGCATTCTTCTTCTTCTTTTCAGTTCTGTACAAATGCCTAATGTAAGGCTGTCCAGAACAGTAGAAAAACAAGTACAAAAACTAGGGCTAAGTGAGGGAGTCAGATGAAGAAAAAAAGACTAACCTAGGCACAATGGTTTAAGGGATCATGGCCACTATCCATCTGGTTGTTCCATTCCATTGAAAAATAGGGGGTTGCAATCTTTACTTTCACATTTTTATGGGAAATGATGAATCATCAAAATAATTCTTAATTTAAAAATAAAGTTGTATAATATACAACCAAGAACATTTTGACAATGACTCTCTTTATGTCTGTTGTTTTAGCAAAAAGTGTGAAAACTTCAATATTCCTAATATCAGACTGTATTAGTTTGCTGGACGGATAGTGGCCATGATCCCGTTTAAGTCAAGGGTCAAGAGTTGGCTTTTAAAACTATCAACTGATGAGGCACAGCGAACATGCTCGGGTAACCGGTTCCAACTGGGTGTAGTCCGGGGGTAGAGAGATTTTTGATAAGAGTTTTTTGTAGAGAGGTGGTGGTATAAGTACCTACCTCTCAGCTCTAGTGTGGTGAGTAGCCAGACAATCAGGGTTTAAGGGTCAATAAGGTAATTAGCTATATTATTTGGAAGAAGACCATGACTTTCTTTGTAGATGAAGAGGTGACCTCTAAGTCGTCTAGTCTCAAGGCTGCCCCATTTAAGTTGTTTGATCATCTAAGAGACACTAGACTGACGACTATAATTATTAAAGATAAATCTGGCAGCATGCCTCTGCACACTTTCAGTGGAATTCTTTTGAGATTGGGTACAGTAGGGATCCCATACAGCACTGCAGTAATCAAGGTGGGTCAAACAAGAGTAAAATAAGCTGCAGTCTTAGTTGCCTTGTCACAGTGTGAGAGGTTTTGCCTCAGTGGGCCCAAAGTTCAGTTAGCTTTAACTAATAATTGGTTAATATGTCTTTTCCAGCTCATACTGGAGGAAAGTTCAACGTCTAAATAGGGTGGTGGTCAGGGTGTTGCAAGGTGTGGCTACCCATTTGATAATGATGTGGATTTGGATTAGTCTTATGTGTGACTCTCATAGTAAAGCATTAAGATTTATTAAACCCCATCTGCCAAGTAGATTCCCACTGACACAAGATTTCAACGTCGTGTTGAAGAATTTTTGTGTCGTTTATGTTCTTAATTTCGCGGTACAAAATGCAATCATCGGCACATAGCCTAGCGCTTGATTTGACATTAGCCAGCAAATTGTTAATATAAACTGGAAAAAGTAGGGGTCCCAAGACAGTGCCCTGGGGAACACCGAAAATGACCTTAGATTTATTTGAAGACGTACCATTAATTACCACCTTCTGGTAATTGTTAGTAAGAAAGTTCTTGGTCCAAGAAAGGATGTTATTCCAGATCCCAATGTGTTTAAGTTAAGTAAGAAGATGCTGATGGGAAACAGTGTCAAAAGCCTCAAGGCTAAAATCCATTATAATTAGATCAGCTTGGCTTCTGTTATCTAAAATTTTCATAATTATCATCCACAAGGGCAGAGAGCTGAGTTTCGCATGATCATCCTTTGCAAAAACCATGTTGTAAGTGAACAAGTACGTTGAATTTATCAAAGTGGTCCATAATATGATGGTGAATAATATGCTGTAGAAGCTTGTGAGGAATGGATGGTAGTGAAACGGGCATGTAATTTGCAGGGTCCGATCTTTCACCCTTCTTATAAATGGGGGTTATATTTGCATCAAGCTAGGCTGCTGGTAAGCATCAACTTGACACCGACTTTCGGAACAGCTTCTGTAGAAATGGGGGGCAATGCTATTAGCACAAGACTTTAAAACTCTGGCAGTGATGTTTTCAGGCCCAGCAGCGTTGTGTACTTTAAGGTTAGTACAGAGCTTAAGAACACCGGCAGTTGAGATCCTAATGTCACCTATGTCAGGGATGGGACTAGAATTAATAACAGGCTTACAATTTATATCATCTTTAGTAAATACTGAGCAAAATTGGTTATTTAAATCTTCAGCTTTTTCTTAAGGACTGGACAAAAGTTTACCCTGGACCAACGGCGAGATGCCGGACATTTCAGTTTTTTTGGATTTGATAAAATTCCAGAAACGTTTAGTGTTATCTAATTTTAAGCTACCCCCAATAACATCCTTTATATAATTGTTATGAGAAGTTCTGATTTTCCTATCAAAACTTCTCCTTAATTTCCTAAATTCAAATTTATGGGAGGACTTTTCATACATGTTGACTTTTCGGTAGAGTCTTTGATTACGTCTGATCTCTCTTATTAATAATCTATTAACCCATGGGAGAAGAAACAACTTGAGCTTGATTTAACTGGGGCGTTTTTGTCAATGGAGTTTGAGAAGGGCTGTCATAAAAGACTCATACAGTTCATCCATAGGGAAAGAATTGATTAATTCATGAGTTACTGTAGTTTGCTATTAAAATCTTCCATGTCACTGTCGATATTAGAGAAATTTGCTTAATGGTACAGAAACACTTTTCTTTTGGGTGGTCTAATGACTTAAGGTTTAAACAGAGCATTTACAATGACCATGTCATGGTCACTTATGCCACTGGCAATATGTAGGTAACCAGGGCTGGGCTATTGGTGAAACAGAGGTCTAGAATATTAGACTCACGGGTAGGCTCCTTGACTCTCTGGTGTAAATTAAAGTCATTGGCAATGTCAATCATGAGATTGCTGATGGCAGGATAACTTCCACCAGTTTTGACTGACATAGATTCCCAGTCCACACTGGGTAAGTTGAAATCACCTTAGAGCCACACAGCAGCTTTTTTAATTTTAGATAGGGGTACATCAAGTTGCAATAGGTAATCTTGATCTGTTGACTGCGGTCAGTAAAAAGCACCAATATAAAATGGAGCTATCCCCTTAACATGCAACGAAATCCAAGAACTTTCACAATTTGTAATAAGATGTGGTTCAGTAGTAGCAATAAAGGTGTTTTTAACAGTGATGAAAAGTCCCCGGCCCTTAGAGACTTCACTGTCTCAGCCAAAGATGTTATAGGATGTAGGGAACACTTCGCCAGAAGCAACAGAGTCATTGAGCTAAAGTTCCGTTCCGACAATAATATTGGGATCCTCTGTAGTGAGCATAACTTCAAACTAACACCTAACATAAAGTTAGTCCTATCCATCCTTAGGCTATATATTGTGCATTACCATCTCACATTCAAAATGATCTGACCAGGCCTGTTTGCCATAATGGTAGGCCTGCTTGTACTGTCATTTCCTTAACTTCTTTTTCTTTGTTTGGTTTCTTCACAAACGCCAGTAAGACTATCCCATTAACGTTAAGCTTAGCCTAGGCGGAAGGAGCTGTACCATGATAAAAAAGATTGTCAGAACAGCTGTTGCTTTTGAAAATATCAACTGATGGACAATGGAACACAGTGAACTTGCTCAAGTAATAGGTTCCAACTGCAGGGTATAGTCTGTGGGTGAAGTGATTTTTGATAGCAAAGTTTGTGGAGAGGTGATGGTACAAGTACCTGCCACCAATACGATGAGTAGCCAGTCAAGCAGAATTGTTAGAGTCGATAAGAAGATGAGCCATGTTAAATTAGGAAAAAGAGTTTCTTTAGAGATGACTTGAGACAAATCCTAAGTCGTCAAGTCTCAAGGCTGCAGCATTCAAGTTCTTTGATCATTTCAGAAACATGATACTGACTACTATAATTATTGATAATAAATCTGACAGCACGCTTTTGAACCTTCTCAATGGTATCCTTTTCAGACTGAGAATGGGGGTCCCAAACAGAACTACAATAGTCTAGCCTACATGTAGAATGGGCCAAACAAGAGCAAAGTAAGCTGTTATCTTAGTTACTTTATTACAGTGGGAGAGATTTTGTCTCAGTAGACTGATTAAGTCTGGTTAGCTTTAACTGCTATTTGGTTTTGTCTATTTACAGCTCATGGATGTAAAAATGGGTTGCATTTATCTGGCACTGGAGCTAATGAGTTAGATATGTTGGTTAGTTGGACTGTTGACTCCCAGTTGTCAATTTAGTTTCAGGGGTGAGGTCTGTCAGTACTGGGGTTGTTCACTGTCGTCGTAAGGCTTCTTTCAGTAAACAGACATTTGTGTACTTGCAGGCAAGCACATATCGAAGCCCCTCAGAGGGCACAGCTTACACTTGGCAGTAACCGTTTGGTTTCGCCCCTTGGCTCATTTGCGGGAGAGTCATGGTGGCTTTGAAAAGAGTACACTTAATTATACGTTATTTTACTAAGTGATGGTTGACGATTTGATACAAATAGTTCTACTACTGCCTTTCTAGTACCAAGCACCTGTAGCTGTGTAGACCTGAATGCATGGGACAAGCCACTGAAGTTTGAA